>NMRB01000010.1:829829-840483 GCA_002633025.1 Notospermus geniculatus | reverse complement strand
GTCAACCCAAACCTTCAAAAATTATATCATTGCACTCAATTAGAGGTAGATGAACTCATTTCTTGGAAATTGTGCTTTATTTTGGCATTTATTCCTGAAAATGCACAGGGGCTACAATTGCCCCACTTCGGTGGTACAATTATAGCCCCTGTAAACTTTTTGAAAATAATTTATTTCTCAAAAACGAATTCAGCTAAAAAGTTATTTTGAATTGAGCCATCCATCTGACTTGCATGACTACCTTACATGCCAAATTTCATGTTGATATTCAAGTGTTTTGGTGGTGAAACCCTTATAAAACCAGAAAAGGGGGCTAGAATTGTACCACTTTACCCTACTTGAGGGCCAGTATAGCCTCGAGTATGAAGACCTGTAGGGCATGTGTGTTCATGTGCAGTTTGAAGGTGCTGAATGGGAAGTGACCGCAATTTTAAAGCCCTGGATTTTTAAACCCTTCAGGACTATATATGAGGAAATATAACCAGTATAAAGTACTTCAGGGCCCGGTTGCACGAAACTCACGGCAGCGCTATCTTGGTGTTAGCGCTAACTTGATGTTAAATAACGTAAAAGAACAATGGATTTTTACGTCATCTAACATGAAGATAGCGCTAACACCAAGATAGCGCTGTCGTGAGTTTCGTGCAACCGGGCCCAGGACTTCCAAAACAAACAATAGGTCATGCGGTCTCATCAGTTTATCTGGGTTACTCATTGACCTTTCATGTACACAGTCAATTAACATTTCAATCATGAAGGAAATTAACATCTTTTTCGTCCATCTTCTCCATTTAATGCAACCAAAAATAACACTTATCCACATGATCAAAATGGAGAAGTAGGCCTAATTAGCCTTACAATCATCAGAAGCAGTTTGAAAAGGTCATGACAAGTTAGAGAGCACATTGGGCCTCGGTCTACTTTATTGATGATCTACTGTGCACTGTGTCCTGTGCTTCCTTCGTGGTAACAGTCAACTCAATGGGAAATACTGACAAACACACAGTTCCACTCATGAACCTGTTCTCTAGGCCTATCTTAAAGTTCATACCTCTATCCCATTATGCACAGTGAGATTCAAATTGTTGCCAAACTTTCTTTCCTGTTGTGATATTGATAGGGAAAACTTTCAGTGGGTCAAGTGAACAAACAATGCAATACAACTGCTGGCACAGTCCTGGGTTATTGATATTACTCAATTTTTTATCTATAGGGCCTATGGCAGGCAGCAATTCTATCTACTGCTTTTGCCAAATTATAAACTGGTGATTGACTTATAAACCCATCCAAAGGGAAGATATGTTTCAGACACTTCTGCAGGCCCAATAAGTTCACATAACTGATTTTCACCTCAAGAGATAACATCCAAATAGAGTCGCTTTCAAGCCGCCTTCTTGAAATTTGCAGAGTGACAAAATTATTTCTGTCAACTGATAGATACCTGTCTAAATTTGGATCTAGCTTCTTTTTCTTTCATTCGTCCATGGGCTACCAGATAATCGAAGACTTCACCTGAAAGGACAAAATGGGAAGAAAGATGAGTCTGATGAACTAATACTGCCGACTAAAGATCTGGGCAAGAGGTACATGTATAGAGCCCAATGATTTCTAACAAGATCGTTTGACATTTGCATAGTCGTATGGACCCTTCTGCCACTAATGGATAAGCTGATTTAGACTATATACGTCAACATTCACCCCTCTTGACACTCATCTTCAGAAATATCCTCATTAAACAAGATAGAAACCTTATCCGCCCTATCAAATGTCACTAAGCAGATCAGATGTCTGCTGAGAATGTGAATCGTCATTCACGTATAACTTACAATGAGCAATCAGGAGAGAAACTACAAATTTTCAGCATGATTCAGCGACTTAATCACAACATGGGCTCGGAATTCGGAAGCAAGCAAGGAAATTTCATATTCCTGGCTGAAGAGACCATCAAGATGGCATCTCTGATTTGTAAATACACCAGCAGCAGAATCCGAACTGACCATCAGTAGCCAGTAATAAAGCCAAAAAGGCCAGTTATGATCAGAAAATCGTTCCCTCACTTGATGCCATGATACGAAGCAACAACAGAAGTCATGACCATCAAAATACCCATTTTTTGTCAATCATCCCCTTTCTCAGATAAATGTGCACAGCTGGCTCTTCTACATGTGCCTGCAGTGAGCCTATATTTATTCCATCGATTCTTTCTGGATTTTGTTATGATCAGGAGAAACTGAAGCCTTATGTTCATCTTCACACTGAATGAACATGCAGTACAAACATCTGTGTACACTGCCTCGAAGCAACTTCGGGAAGAAAATAACAAGTGGGTTGCATTGCTTTACTACAGGTGAACCTAGGTCATTGTAGTTCAGTACATGGAACTTCACAGGTAGCATCATCTACCATTTACGTCAGGCTCTGCAACCTTCTGACTAAGCCATCCAAGAAATCCAAATTGAAGGCATTGCAAAAAGCGTGAGGTGAAGCTTATACGAGCTCACATTATACAACCGATGCAGAACTGTTGCGATGCTGACATCACAGCTGACGTCACAAAGCATGAAGTGAAGCTTATACGAGCTCACATTTACAACCGATGCAGAACTGTTGCGATGCTGACATCACAGCTGACGTCACTGCAACCCTGGGTATTGGTGGACAAGCAACAAATCTAACAGATTCTCAGATCTCAACTGACAAGGCGCTTGCCAATACTGCCGGCAAAGCTCAATATTGAATACACGATAAGTGATGAGGCAGGAAACCATGGATACCAACCGATCCAGGGCCACATAGTATCAAGCAACAATCAGGCAAGCTCGCAGTCACAAGCCACCTGAGTACAGAGTCAATCTATCATTCTATCAATAAGATACCGCAGGGGGACAATTCGAAGATGATGATAGACCAAATTTCATAGAAAAGGCAAGAAGAAACATGACTCGTTCCACATTTTATCTTTATGAACAGCATCTGTGGGGCGTCAGCCAACTGAAAGGACTGAACATCAGCTAGTACTGTAGTGGTGCATCATTCAAGTGGGTGATTAGAGAAACTTCCATTTTGAGGTTCAGCCTTTTGCATCCTGACCAGACACCATCAATACCTAGCCTTTTCTGAGACAGAAGCATGAGAATTTCAGCACACCGCACCAATATCATCATCAGAAATGCCAAGTGGTTGAGTCTTTCATTCACTCACCATGTCCACTTCTCTACCTACCTGGGAAGAAATGTAATGAGAAACTTGGCATAGACAACCACCTCAACGAGTAAGTTTACACCAGGTTTTTAGCTCTCATTCCTGGTAAAACAGCAAGTTTAATCAGCTACAAGCTTGCTAGTATTATCGCTTGGTGTTAGCAAGGCATTCAGCCAAACAGATGGACATACATGCATGCAGAAGGTGTCTACATGCAGATGTACACAGACGTAGAACATATTGATCAGGTTGTCCAACGTATAATGCTGCAGTAGCAGAACACTCTTCAAGCCCGCTATATCAATAACCGGATCAATCCTGCAGCAGATTTTGAATTAAAAGAGTATGACCAGTTACATCTGACCACCAAGGAGGCAGGGCAGAGAATGACTTCAGTTTAAGGATACCAGGTATTGGACAAATGTGCACAAATGTGGCTCTTTCCCACAAGAAGCAGGATCTTTGTGAATGTCAAACGAAGCAACCAGATTGCAAATAGGCATTGCTGCTTCTAAGTAGACGTTTCAGAGTGTGAGCAAAGATTCTGATTTTTGCAAGATTCTGTTAGTTGACTTCTTGATATTTATCAGAGTGTGAGCAAATACTGAACACCAACTGGAATAGCAATGTTTTCACCCTTGCCAGCATTCTTGTGGAGAGACAAAGATTGTAGCTCCCAAATGAGACGGTAGAGTAGCTAAACATGCCTGTAAATGCTTAGCTCTGATAACTCAGTCCACGAGCTCATCCAGGGTGAATCCAGGGTAGTGGGCCATGCTGAATTTATCCCGACCTAATTACGTTTGTGTCCATCAACCATTCATGGCTTACAAATGTAGATACACCATGATTTTGAACCACTGTAGGTTCATTCTTAGATGTTGTAGATCACAATTTCCTTGTCGATATCATCAAGATGAACAAGAACTCTTCACACACTCAACTGAACAGCAGACAAGGTGCAATACATGACATGAATTAGGGAAAATCTGGTGACTGCCTGACTATACCAAATTTCGTTGGAAGGGAAATAAATCACTGCTCTTGGAGTCAACAGCAGAATTCTTACAATGAAACAGAACCAAGATCGCACAGTAAATAAACAAGCAATTACCAAAGAATTAAACAAATAACTAAAGAGGCACCTGAAGATATACGAAACATGAGCAAATCAAGCAAAGAATAGGTCAATCAGCCATGAATAAATGGACATCAATGAAATCAATAAATCTGTCTCAAACATCTAAATGGCTTGATTGGAATTGTTGAGCCAAATGAGAGATTTATCGGTGAGCCTCTTTCCTCAATCACACGGGTATAATTGCACAGCAAATAGGAGATCACTCCAAAGAGAACTGTGTAAATAGTGAGTAGCATGTTCTGAACAGGGATGCGAACTCGATCAGGCAACTGCACTGACCTCAAATGTTTGATTTTCAATTCAATGTCCTGAGGTCGTGGTCTCATCTCCAAGCTGATGTGTCAATCATTGTTTGAACTGTTTGCACATACCCTTGTAAAGGCGTGAAAGGGGCAGAAAACTAAGGGAACAACACAGGAAAATATCCTGCCTTCCACTTCTGATGAAGTGTTAAACAGAAGCATTACTGACAGACAGGAGTAATCATTTGAATATCAACATTGACCCAGAGCCGTTAAGTGTATGAAAAGCTTGTTATGCATGTTGCGCTCCCCACTGAGACAGCAACCAATGACATATTCAACACATTTATCCACGATCCACTCACTGACCACGCCTGATCAACATGGCCATCATCAAGGTCTGAATCACTTAAACGAGTACGCCCAATATCTCCACCAACCCAGATGGTCCCCGACCCGGATCCATCCACCAAGTATTGAACATTGAATATCTAATGGCGTAAAACCTTACACAGCAGATAACAATAATATTTTCTCCATAATCCGTCGTGTACGCCATCCTGACAATGTACATTGATCGCGGCTGCATATGATGGATACTCTCAATAAATGAATGCCTTCGCAAGCAGCTTATATGATTTAGGATTGAAATCTTGTGTTGAATTCATGACGTCTGGGATTTTTTCCAGTGCGCATCAGTATTTCGTATCCTACAAGTTCAATTATTTACAGTACACTGCACAGGACTTTTCCCCAAAGTGAACTGTCTGGAGTTTAAATCAAGTATTTTTGAAGTCTGTCTTTGCTCTGTCCCCATCTCATTCACCATGCTGAAGCCTCCAATAAACATGGCAAGTTTTCCTGCTCATTCAAGCAATTTGTATTGCCAAGCAATTTGGGTAGTGCACAGTCAGTCCACCACACACGAGGCAACACCCCTTGTCAACTCGGTCCATAAAAACTAGCCATGCCTGTTGTGGGCTTTGACTAACTGACCGAACACGGAGCATTTGAAACCAACTGCCTGCCATACTCCCCCAGTGCAGAATGATAATCACTCATTTCCGTCCAAAACAGTTGAGGTTTGCCTGAATCAGAAAGCACAAGCAAGTGACGTCTAATTATAACTACACATTGTGAAATGTACTTGATGATCACAACAAAACAGGCCATGACATGGTCATCATAATAGAAGACAATTATTTCATACTCGGAAAAAGTATTTAGCGCTTGTACCATTTGGTTCAGTTCTGCTGGCGGCAGAACAAGAACAGGAACACTACAAGTACATCCCGCTATGAGTAAGCACAATGGAAATGGCCGCAGGCAAAATGGGAAAGTCTGCTTTGTGATGGGAAAGCCAAAGGTTGCAGCGAGGTACAGACACAAAGGAATCGCACAGATTCTGATGCAAGAAAATGTCAAACGCCTGAATAATGTAATGAACAGCCATATTTTTTTCAACCACTCATCAAAGCTTCATAGGATTTGACTGGCTTTATTTAACCAGGATTTTTAGAGTCTTGTGTGAGAGACCTACAGTGATGACTGCAGATATTCTTTCAAATTTTGCATGATTGATTCCGCTCTGATGAATTGAGCAACTGGCAGCTAGCGTCCTAGGCTGGCATGAAGAACCTGGAGCCAAGCGGCAGTATCGTCACCTCTGTGGTACATGTACATGTCATATACATGTACACATTTCAAATATGCTGCCACGCCAGTCTGAAATACTCAACAGCATTGTACACTTGGAAACCCTTCAACATTTTCAAGAGAGAACAAATTCATTACGGTGTACATATCCAGGTTATGTTAATGAAAAATGTTACTTCCTCTGGGAAAATCATGTTAACAATGAAATTACCTAAAACCAACAGTATTTAATGATCTTGAAGCAATCCTGCAAAGAAATTTAATCAAGCCTGGCACTTGGGAAAATCTAATTAAGTTTTGACCCAGGCAATTGTTTAAAATGGTGAAGTTCGACCAAATTTATCGATTGAAAATAATTAGATACTCAGAAATGGCTGTGTGGGTAGATAATGTTAAGGTGATGAAAAATTCTCAACCTGGAGGAAATTCAAAACAAAATAAAAGGTTGATCTTCCTAGGGACGATTTAATAGACGTTTGCTAAGCTAACCATTGGTTTCACCAAAAATAGATAGGCGTGCGAAAAGTGTACAACTAAATTTTCCCCAAAAAGCCCTGTTTGGATGGATAGTAAGCACTTTACAGAGCTTAGAAAACAGGGCTTTTTGGTGAAAAATTTAGTTGTACATTTTCCGCACGCCTATCTATTTTTGGTGGAATCAATGGTTACCGGTAGCTTAGCAAACGTCTATTAAATCGGCGCATAGTCTTTTTAAATGTCAGTCAAATGAGAATCATGGAATAATTCTTATGGTTGCCACTGCAGCATCCTTTCACTTCATACATGTGAAAGGACCTGATCTGCAGCACCTACCACATAAAATAACTGACATTTTGCCACCATCTGCAATTAAACTGATGGCCAGCTACATCGCCTTATTGATACCAAACCGAGCCAGATGGTTACCAAGTACTGAGGTCTAATGCGGCAGAGTGGAAACCTGGGTTAATGGGCAAGCCGGTAGGGGAATATTGATAAATGTTTCCAGCCTCCGGGTGAACCATGCATCAGCCAGAACGTCGTAAGGAGAGGTCGATAAATCGAAACAAGGAAGATGGAAGGGGTAGCCTGACCACGATCTCCTGATTGATGGGATTAAGAGTCAATTGGTGTGAGGGTTTTCAGCGTGATTGGCCCATGCGTTACTCGATATGGGAATCGATATATTTGGAACGGCAATACACAAGATAGTAATTCATCTAAACATGAAGAATTGATGAGATGTGCTGCCAAGTTTTTGTAATTGCATTGGGGCTTAAGGAGATTGTCAGAACAGAAACTTAGAATCAGACTCAAACGTCACATACATTACATGAAATGCTACATTACATCAATCCCTTAATTTGGAGATCAATCATATCTTCTCATTATGAAAAACTGTCGAAAGCAAATGTTTAAGCAGGTTGTAGGACAGTTTTGTTTCAACAAGAATTCCTGCTATTTCTGTGAAGTTCACCACTCCAACATGTGTCCAAAATTCTCTCCGTATTGAGAATCATGTAACGCCCAGGAAAATTTTTATGGTAACAACCTTTATTTAAATTGAAAAATAATTTTCCGAACAGAACCTGTCCTCATCTGAGATTATACATGTATCCAAGTGAAAGATTCCATCCACTGCATCTTACGTCTGAGTGGTAAAACACATCAGAGTACTGCTCGATTGATTCGCACAATCATCCATCAAGTCCACATCAGTCGGCAAATCCTGTCAAAGCACTGACATATTACCAACAACAGACTCCTTGCGTGCCGAGCCATTTCAGAACCCGATAGGAAATGTTACAGGTCAAATCATCAAAAGACTCCAAGATGTATTCAACAACATTTATAGATATATCAAATATATATAAATAATTCCTTGTCCTGAGGCGACTGGAGCTGCTTTATCAAAGAAGCAAAACTGGACTCTGCAACATTTAGAAGTAATAAATAGGCTGATTATCTATCTGTACTGCTCATCTTCTAATGTAATCGAAGGAAATGATTCTTCATGAAAGTCATTTTTTCTTCCAAAGCAAAGATGGAACGAAGACCTTCAAGAAATTTTCAATTATGTATGGAAGGAATTGCTGGGTTCTGTAAAGGAGTGTAAGAAGAGTAGCTTTTTTTGACAATTGAGTAGGCGTAATATGAGATTTAGTCTGTAAAATACAATCAGACTCACCTCCGCTAGCGTACTCCATCACCAGGTACAGCGTTTTATCAGTTTCTATCACCTCGAAGAGTTTGACTGAAAAGAGAACAAGAATGAACACAGGTGCAACACCTTTATATTTCTAGCAAAAGAAATTACCACAAAAAGTTTCATGAGTAGCCTATTTTTCACCTGATCAGTAATGAATCAAATGGAGATTATCTGCCAAGGTCATGACCAAAATGACCGAATATTACTTGAAATTTCGCACACTTCTTGTTTGATTACAAGGGCATATTTGTCAAGGACACACATGTCCAGCAGGCGACAGCAAACATCACTCCATGATTATCAAGTGGACTCAGAATTAAAATTGCCTGGAGACAAAATAATGCAACCAATACTCAAGGTCACATAATAATGTACTCAGAGAAGTGACTATTTTGGGTAAGTCGCCTGAAGATATTAAGGAAAAGCCATTACTCCAGGACAAATCATCGAAGAAGCCAAGAAATAATCACTACTTTACCATGTGTGATTTGCATTGCCGTTGCGGTGTGCTGAGACTTACCTATGTTGGGGTGGTCTAATAGCTTCATTATCCTGACTTCTCTGAAGAGCTAAAACGAGAAACAATGAGAAACAATGCTTTAGTCAGGGGTCAAATACATCAGGAAATGGTAATTTCCTATGTCTTTGGGGAGGGAGGGAAAGAGGCGACAGAGTGGCCCATCGAGCAGTTTCCTTGGCAAATGGCTATGATCTCAGAGGCACTCAGGGAAATTTCACATGCCTATTCCTCTTTCTTCAATACTCAGTCAAACACACTGAAGTTCAGTAACTCATTTCTACCTCCACAACCTAAAACATCAAGATCACATCATCCTGCCAAACCATCTGAGATACAACACAGGACTTTAGATATATGAGCTCAAGATCCCAATGAAATCCAAGGAAACCAACCAGGTATCTATGTTGTTTGTACGTCATCAATATTGGAAAAGCAAAGGAATGCATTTGATGCTCTCGGGCAGTTTCCAATTCGCTGCAGAAAAAGCCCTTGAAGTTGAACTGATAGTGATAACCCATGAATCTTGCGTAGTCTATTGGAAATGGATTAATTTTCAATACAACGGATGATAACAAAATATTATACCCAACGATATTGGAATTGATATTGGGGGTTGACAACAAAATGTATCATGACTATGCCTACGGGACCTGTTGATTTCCTAACATAACTTCAAACACGTTTTGAACTCTGCAACAAGTCATTCACAGCTGCCTTTCATTCAGCTTGCTAAGGGCTGGGGGCAAACTCAATCTTTTTATACCGGTACCGTAATGTTCGTTTAGGTACATGGTATAGATGATATCCACATCAAGACCAGAGCAACATGAAGTAGGCTTTCTAATTTCCTATATAGAGCTTGTGCAGATGACGTCATCGACTCATCACGAAAAAATCCACCATCTCGCCGGTCAAACTGACGTCAAATGACGTTGGCGACCCACGTGAGTTTGTCATCAGCGCAAGTGGAGTGTTGCGTCTTCAACCATGACGCGATCTACACATGGCACACTTTGTCGTTGACCGCCAGCAGGGTGGACCGCCGGTCAAAAGTGACCGCTGCACAAGCTCTATAAAATCCTCCGATGTAAGGTTACACCTGCACAGCAACCTGCCACATCGAATGCCAAGGAAGAAAGGATGGCCTAATGGATTGCCTTACAGTAGGACTTTCAGGGTGACATCTTCACAATTATTTTTCAGAAAAACGAAGCCATAACAGAATCAGCACTGCTTTCAATTGGTATCAACGAATTCATTCATTTTTCACAGGAATGCATTCCAGCATGAACTTCGATCAATCAAGTAGGCCCGGCCCGCCTGTGTTTGATGTTATGCTGGAGAGGCAGCTGCTTCAGTGAATGTGCAAGCTACATGTACATGGTTTGCGCATACGATCAATATACCACACATTCCCGCCTGTGAAAGCAATAGTCTGGTCATGAAGCTGAATAATGAATCACAGTGCTGTACATGTTGATGTACAGAACAGAAGTGGGAGTAGTGGTGATTTATTCAAGGGTGATGTTGGTATTATTCTACTCTAAACTTCTATATTTTTGCCAACTTCAATCACCAGGTATCTGTTCATCCAGAAGAGAAGATTTGATCTCCTCACCCCCCCCCCCCAATTCCCAGGCATAAGAATGCCAGTGCTTGGAGAGATCGAAGCCAAGTTATCAAGAAATGAGATGAGAAGTAAAAAC
>NMRB01000010.1:762994-829610 GCA_002633025.1 Notospermus geniculatus | reverse complement strand
AATCAGAACCACTTTCCCCTCCAAATGAAAGCAAAACTGTATCAAAAGGAGAAGATTCTCAGACCTAGGAAATATGTATTTTGAACAGACTGATCGAGGTTTAGACATTCCAAATTCGTACTGTTCTGTGTGTTGCCGCCTCCCTTAATGGTGTGGCTCAAGAGGGTATCGTCAGATTTTGGTACATGTATGACCGCAGATGTTTCCTTAGCAATGAGGCCTCACTGCCTCAAAGACTGAGAATTCAACCACTGCTGCTAAAAGGACTGCACTGACTGTGCGGACCAGATTAGACTACGCCCTCAGTCACGTCAGTGCACTCTGGAGCACCAACGGGTTATCGCTTCACAGACAGACAACCTTTGTCTGCGTATATTTCATAATCAGCTTCCAATGATGATGAACTTTATCCAAACAGACCCATCACCGAAGTTGAGATGAATGTTTTATAGCCTACAAGTAATGTTAAAAACGACACCATCTGTTGCCATGGTTACAACAATTTTGGTTTTCCTGCAGTGCACATTCAGCATTTCTCTTGATCATCCCTTACCTAGGTTTATATTGATTTTTGCCATAATGACAATACTCAGTCTACGACAGATGGAATTCACACGTCTTGCCATGCCAGAGTTGGTGGGAGCAGGTTGAGGAGACACTGGCATTTCATGATTTTGGGAACGCTGCATCACTGAGTTAACATGTAATGTAGTGCAGTAACCAGTGGTAAGGTTTTCAAAAACAAGGATGCATTCCACCACCAGCCTACTGGATAGTATACACCCTCTGCAGACTGCATACATTAGAAATGGGATGCTCACTGCTGTCACTGTCAGTGTCACAGTATTCTATTTGCACCGCAATACATTGAAAAATCAATAGCCAAACCCAACATTATATACTGCCCATGAGTTAAACAATAATAATATCCTGATTCATACGAATGACTGCATCAGCAGTCCAATCACCATACTTTGTCAAATAACAGTGAACTGCAACATAGGCCTGTCGACATCAGAAGGGATCAATACTAGGAACAGAAGGATCAAATTTATTATTGAGTGCATTCCCAGTATTTTTTAACAACGGACATCTTACTCATTCATGGTTCTTGCATGTCATGCAAAACATACAGCTGTTCCAATGAAACTTTCAAGTCCGCATATTGTAGGCCTGCAAATCCTCACCATCTGCAATAATAGACCTACCTGTAGCCTATGCGCGATAGTGTTTTTGATGTAGGCCTAGAGTGAGACATCAGGGTGCCACAAAAATTGAGATTAGCTAGGATGCTGCCATTAAAAATCTTCTTCAGTTCATCAGATGAGTCATAGACTACAGGTGGTACGTGCTTTCAGTTCCCCTTTGACCTACAGCAACTCATACATGTACTTGCAGTAGAAAACTTTGTGTGTTCGGGCCTGTCAGGCATTTTATGATCTCACTCAGACTGTGTTATAAGATTTGGTACACCACGCCAGCCAAAATGTTTTGCCTGGTATCCTTCGTTTGGCTGAATACACACAAACATATGGACTTGCCGTAAAAATATCAAAGGGTTTTAAAAGGGCCTAATCTATCCATCCCAAACTAACCAACAACACCCAAGCCAGCCTGTACAAACTCAACCAGACCTTTCAATTAGCCCACAATACCAATACACCATAGGATTATGCAATAGTCTATTGTCCAGCTGAAATTTCCTGTCTGGGCTTAGAATTACATACCGGTATGTGTAAATGGCACAGCCTACAGCACAAGACTTGGCACTGTCTGCATGCACATGCATGAACCAAAATAATGACACAATAGCAGGGCCAAACATGTACTGGAGGCATCTCAAAGTGCATGAACAAAGGAGGTAACAATCATAACCTGAGAGGAATGCTCAATTGCCTCTGATCCCTCAAACCTTAATTTCAAACCTAACAGATTAATCCACTGTTCTCACACCCAAAAGACCCCTACTTTTGTATATCAACGGTAATATTGCCCTATCTCATTCCATCTTAGTGTTGTATTGATCAAAATATCCAAAGAGGAGAAAAGCACAAAAATTGACACACAATATATGATAAATAAAAGGCAATTTCCAGAGTGTTTGCGAATTTTCGACCCCAACCGGGGTCTTCTTCTGATCAAAATATCAGGAGACAAAGCGAGATCCAGCAACGTCTAGGGCAATCCCATGCCAATGCAGGATTTCAGCAGGCATCCTGGAAATAAATCCTAGGTGATCATTTACAAAATGCAGGAAACACCTCCCTCACTACAACTAACTACTGGTAAATCCAACATTTTTAGTCAGCAAACTCGACAATGACAAATGTGCACCGACTTAGCATAAAATCAAGGACTGAGTCAGCAAGACATTGAAACATCATATTTTTCAAGATAAAGATGGCAGAGCACATAAATTATGCAGTACTGCCCATGAGTTAAACAATAATAATATCCTGATTCATACGAATGACTGCATCAGCAGTCCAATCACCATACTTTGTCAAATAACAGTGAATTGCAAAGGCCTGTCGACATCAGAAGGGATCAATACTACATACAGGAACAGGAGGATCAAATTTATTATTGAGTGCATTCCCAGTATTTTTTAACAACGGACATCTTACTCATTCATGGTTCTTGCATGTCATGCAAAACATACAGCTGTTCCAATGAAACGTTCAAGTCCGCATATTGTAGGCCTGCAAATCCTCACCATCTGCAATAATAGACCTACCTGTAGCCTATGCGCGATAGTGTTTTTGATGTAGGCCTAGAGTGAGACATCAGGGTGCCACAAAAATTGAGATTAGCTAGGATACTGCCATTAAAATCTTCTTCAGTTCATCAGATGAGTCATAGACTACAGGTGGTACGTGCTTATTCAGTTCCCCTTTGACCTACAGCAACTCATACTTGCAGTAGAAAACTTTGTGTGTTCGGGCCTCTCAATGCATTTTATGATTTCACTCGGACTGTGTTATAAGATTTGGTACACCACGCCAGCCTAGCCAAAATGTTTTGCCTGGTATCCTTCGTTTGGCTGAATACACACAAACATATGGATTAGCCGTAAAAAAATATCAAAGGGTTTTAAAAGGGCCTAATCTATCCATGCCAAACTAACCAACATTACAACACCCAAGCCAGCCTGTACAGACTCAACCAGACCTTTTAATTAGCCCACAATACCAATACACCATAGGATTATGCAAGTCTATTGTCCAGCTGAAATTTCCTGTCTAGGCTTAGAATTACATACCGGTATGTGTAAATGGCATAGCCTACAGCACAAGACTTGGCACTGTCTGCATGCACATGCATGAACCAAAATAATGACACAATAGCAGGGCCAAACATGTACTGGAGGCATCTCAAAGTGCATGAACAAAGGAGGTAACAATCATAACCTGAGAGGAATGCTCAATTGCCTCTGATCCCTCAAACCTTAATTTCAAACCTATCAGATTAATCCACTGTTCTCACACCCAAAAGACCCCTACTTTTGTATAATATCAACGGTATATTGCCCTGTCTCATTCCATTTTAGTGTTGTATCGATCAAAATATCAGGAGACAAAGAGAGATCCGGCAACATGCAGGGCAATCCCATGCCAATGCAGGATTTCAGCAGGCATCCTGGAAATAAATCCTAGGTGATCACGTATAAAATGCAGGAAACATCTCCTCACTACTGCTGCTACTACTATAGTATGTAAATCCAACATTTTTAGTCAGCAAACTCGACAATGACAAATGTGCGCCGACTTAGCATCAAATCAAGGACTGAGTCAGCAAGACATTGAAACAATCATCATATTTTTCAAGATAAAGATGGCATGGCACATAAATTATGCAGTCAGCCCATATCGTGGTTCATTTTTACACACATCAATTTTGATGCAAAGAATTCCTCACGATAAGGAAATACCTTGAACTGGTGCATCGATCATCAGCCTGGTTCACTGGGTCATTAATTGGTGACCAAGCACGAGAGGTCACACTTACATTACCCAATCTCTCATGTCTCACAGACCTCCACTATTTCACAAATAGGCTTTTAAGATCCTGATCCATACAATCTTTGATCAGGGAAATTGGGTTCAGACACACCATATCATGGATGCTGAATGACGATCATTTGAGATCATGATACCTGAGAAATAGAACGATAACAAATGCCAGAAAAAGCCCGTAATCACCTACTATCATTGATGGGTTTACACCATCAGATATCACATTAGACAAAGGAATCATGCCATTGTTGTTTTGAACTGAGACATAAAATTGCATGCTTACCTTTTGTAAACTCGATGGATTCAATTGTGTTTTGTCTATTATCTTGATGGCAACCTGAAACAAGGAACAAATCTTGCATATATAGGCAGAACAACCATGACCTCATAAAACACCAAACGAAAGAGAAACCATCATTTATACTCCCCCTCAATGACATAATAATCTGAAGGGAATCTAATGTAAAGAATTTAATGCAAATAAATACACAGTAGAAACAATAAGACAGGCATTATTCATGTCACTACTACTTGACTGATTCTGAGCAATACATGAAAGAATGCAAGACTAGATAGAATAGTAATGTATTCACTGCTTGTAAAGACAAGCTCTCACGCTCAGTAGGAGCAGTCACAGTTTACATGAAAAGAAAACGACCTGAAACAATGGCACTGACTGTGTGGACCTGTAGGTAGTACGAATATTCTACACTGCATTGAAACAGAAAAAAATATCCATGCCCATTAACAAGAATTTGAAGAAAACTCAACCAGAATTTGTTTTAAATGTTACCAAAATATAGAGGGAACGTAACTTGGCTGCTCTGAGTTGACTGCACTGAAACCTTGAGTTGGATTTCCTGTAGACAGCTGATAAAATGTGTGACAATGCTAAGAGAACTTAAAATACAATACCCCAGGTCATCATGCTGTCTGAGGATCATGAAGGGATGTCAACTCATTCATACTTACTAGAGACTGGGTCATGGGGTGAGCACTCATCTTCTGCAAGGTACAAATGAATCTTTACATTGAAAAAAAAACATGTTGCTTGCTGCTGGTCCACACAGTCACGCTGCATTGCTCAGAACGGATCCTTCATCTTATGATTCCATGACTATCATTTATCAACCTCCCATTGCAGGATGTAAAATCAAAACCCCCATTTTATGATGAAGTAGCCAAGGCTTGTAATTTCTTTGAAAATTCAAAATTCTAAATGGTACCATGGTACCACTGATGAAATAAAATGGGTGTGTCTCAAACCACAAGTAATCAATCCTCACTATACTTTTTCATTTCATCAGTGAAAGGCAAGGAAATTGCACACACACATGTAATTGACATCAACTGTATCCCTTTGTAACATGATAGGTAGTTCAGGATTAACTACCAGCACTGACCAAACAGTTATACGGTGACAAAAGAAAACGAAAACAAATTCTTTGAGCATTAAATTCAACATGTCATATCTCATGATCTGAGATGAATATGACACCAGAACACTGAAAGTCGCAGACATAAATGCCAGGAATCAATGATGATATTATCTGAAATGAAAAGATCAATGAAATGAAAGAAGTTGCGCTTTCATATTCCACGTTTCACATTCCAATTTTAGTACCCCATCATCAGCTGATCTGTCATCCTTCCGGTGTTGACATTCACAGGGCGGACAAAAACTCAGTAATCATATCTGAAAATGTACATATTGGCACCGAAACCTACCTCTCTACCAGTTGGCACATGTTTGGCAAGCTTCACTTTTGCAAAGTTCCCTTTTCCAATGGTCCTAATCAGTCTATATTTGCCTATGTGTGGCTCATCGGTCCGCCCCCTGGATGAAATCCTGGGGTTCGCATTGTCGTCTGTACCCTGAAATCAACAAATAAGGGACCGATTAGCAGTACCGGAAACAAACAACAGCTATGGGTGAAGTTAAATGTTAGAACAAAAGGGAAATCGGAGTGGATCTGAGCTTACTTTTCGGCCTACCCGGTGATGGTGTTCAGTGTGTGAAGATTCATGCACTGTCTGCAGTGCACCTCTATCATGACGATTGGTAGACATCTTGGATTGTGATTTATTCTACAGAAATATCCCTGGTTCTAGCACAAAAAACACTTGACCATGAATGTGGTTGTTCAGTAGAATCCGAAATAATATCTAACACTATCCCAACTCAGAGAAACCGACCCGAAATAATCCAAAACAAACCGGTGAAGTCAGGGGCAGCGAAATGGAAGGGGCTCGGCTTGGTGATTTTCTTCAGAACCACAGACGTCAAATCGGGACGTTTTCTACCTTAATCTCCGCCCCACATGAAAATTTTACCACGTAGCTGCCTACTCCAGATTCTGATCTCCAAAACTGAGTAGGCATTTAATTACTCCATGACATTCCAACCCATCAAAAGGAGGGAAAAGCCCGAAATTCTATCATTTGGAAAACAAGATGGCCGTCCTATTCTCTTCCACACGCCAGGGAAAATAAGCTCTGCGCAAAGGCCGATAATTTACGAAGCTGATTGGCTGGAATGGCCCGAATGACGTCATTCACAATCCAAGACCTCATCAAAATCCACCAAAAAGAAACGTTTTATACGCTAAATCGGTGCACAAATAGCCTAGAAATGATCTCGACAGATTCAGAAGAGTCTGTTGAAGGGTGCATTAACCTGCAACTCCAAGCATTTAATGTTCTTTCGCAGAATCCTGCAATTTATCAGCCACCTTTGACCTTCTCCTCTGCTAGCTGACAAGTGACACCTATCGGTGAACAGGGGAACTGAATTTACTCTACTGTCAGGTTTATGATGATTAGTGTCAACGCCTACGTTGATTGGTCACATGGCTTTGAGCATGTTGAGGAAACTGTCGTGTGATGATGGACAAAAGTGATCTTGTCAGATATGGTCTCCCGATTTCTTAGTTTTGGGCTGAAGAAATCCATCATGAGACCTGGCGAGCAGAAGCTGATAGTGTCAACGATAGACTCTACCCTTTGATTGAGCGTTGCTGCATTTGTGAAGCCTTTCCTCAAAACAAAACATCATCAGGCATTTTAACGTGAATTAAACCCTGAGCTGGCAGTCAACTGTCGTTAAAGATAATGTATCATGACTTCATTGTTTACATTCAATGTTTGTAAACATGCCGGGATGTTACATTATGTATGCATGTACATTATATTATTTTGGACTTTTGGGACATGCCAACCCAACAAATTGCCCCAGTATCAAAATAATTTCTAGAGGGGCATGCCACCAACAAATTACTCATAAGACAAAGAGGACACAAACAAATAAACTGTAAATAAACAATGATTTTCGTGGCCCGCGAAAATACCCGTGATACATTATCTTTAAGGGATGTAATGTTTGCCGATGTGGGAGAAATGGGAGGGAAGTGTCCTGGGAAGACGGATTCAAATCTGAAAACTGACGCAAACCTCTGAGGCCTTTGCATCAGCGGTAGCCGCACCATGTTCAAGGATAACACTCTGTGCGTATTTTTGATGAACGATATGCGATTTTATATTCCCGAGCCAGGGAGCCTGATGCAGTTCCGTGTTCATGCCTTCGCTAAACAGCAGTTAGAACAGCGAAGTCGCATCATTTAATTCAGAACATCCAACGGAAATTTCTCCATTTTGCGGGCAGTGGAAACCCGTGGACTGTGTAAACGCCCCGGCCGTCTGTTATAAGGCGCTGCATTCGGAACGACCTGAGGCGAACTGCTTATCTATCCACTGGGCGGCGCATTTCACCTCGGACACAAGTCCAAGGCAGCCATGTTGTCATCAACAAACCCACGTGACCGACCGTGGAACTATTTTCGCCGAATTTTGGCCTGCTAAGATATCCAACCATATTTCCTGGATAAGTTGAGGCATATTATATATAAACTTACCGATATCTCACCGAATCTGCCAATTATTGATCAATAACGCAACGTTTTTGCGCGACCTATTTCGTTCATGCGCAGGGTGTGATGAGGCGACCGCATCCAAACCACCAGAAACGCATTGAAATCGTTGCGCGTTCAAGATGGCAGCCTTGGAATTGTGTCCGAGGGGAAATGCGAGTGTCTACGGAAATTGCCGAGCAGTTGCCTTCGGAAGTTCCGAATGAAGGCGCTGCTCCACTTGACAGTTTTCTCGCAGAAGTTGGCTCACAATGGGCAATTCACCATTGTTTGTGTCCTGTCGGCTTACGCTGAGACCAATGACACAAACAACTGCTCGCAGTTGAGTTGCCCATTGAGAGCCAACTTCTGCGAAAAAACTGTTAAGTGGAGCAGCGCCCTAGTATTGCTCTTGTGATGTTCAGCGCATTTGTCGCTGGAGACGTTTAGTTTGTTTTGACAACGCCAGAGGACAGCGCGGTAGCCTGGACGACTTGGTCCAAAGATCAGTGCCCCCTGCTTCTGTATGTCTGTCCATTGAAAAGGAACCACTGAGACGGGGAGCAACCATATATCGCGCCCGTCTGGTGGTAACCAATGCTGGTAATGCCTGTTGTTTTTAGATGGCGCTTCAGTCTAGTAACTGTCATTCGAGTATTCGTCCACCCACCATGCAAGTTCTGGCCTTTAATTACCACGAGTCTCGTCGAGGTCGCTGTTGTATGAGCTGCGCCGCCACACCTCTTTTCGTAGCTGGTGGTGGGAGCAGTCTGGCCAACGGAACACCACACAAAGACCTGTATTCGTTCAGGACACCCACCCGCCAACGTGGACGAGCCTCCGAAAACTTGTCGCCTCAGCGTTTTTTTTTCTTGTCAGTCTCCTACTCCAAGGGCGGTTAAAATCTGTGGAGGAGCCCCGTTACGTGATGTGCGGGGATGAGTGAAATGACGGACAAAATGGGGTGAAATGACGTGACAGCTCTCTCTCTGTCTGACAGCAATAACTGACTATCTGACAGCACGTGGAGAGGCGCCTTTTATAACATTGCCCATTGAGAGCCATCTCAGCCGAACGAGAAAACCCCAACGGAACGTGATGGAGGAGCGCCCTCGTCTGAAAATTGACTAGGGGCCTACTTTTAAGCGGCGAAGAAGTTTTCTGTCGCAAAATTACTGTGATGACTTTTTATCCATCCTGGCCATCTTCCGACCACTTTTGAAAAAAATCTTTCTTGCTTAAGCCTTGTTCACACTGCAGGTGCGGTGCGATCTGTACAAAGGTTTAAAGCCTTCTTACCGCATTGCGTCGCACCGCAAGTGTGAACAGCTATAGGCTTAACAGTGGAAACAATCAGGCGCGAAAAATTTCGCATCCCACCGCACCTGCAGTGTGAACAAGGCTTTATCTGGCGAATTTTCTTGGCTAGTTCTCGGCTAGTTCTCGTTTTGGATATTACTATACCGGTACACATAACGACTGGCATTTTCTTTGTTACTTTTTATCTACGTTGATAATATATACGGATCAATAACCCTATGCGATAAACTAACCGCCGTATCACCAAATTATCACTATCAGTGCAAATAGTGTAACTATTAAACTGTTGTTCTGATGGTCTTTTTACGGCACATTTTTCGCTGGTTGTTCAGTTCAGTGTAAGTAATTTTCTCCTTTCCAGGATACGCACGTCATCTGATTATTCGAATGGTTAATTAATTGATAAATGGCCTAATTGTTCTTTTGTAATTAGGACTAATCGTCAGTTTTCTTTCACTGAATGAGGATATACAACGGTTAACCACGCACGAATCGTCGTTTTGTAACCACAACCCACGTGTTGATCGCGAGCCACGTCTATTTCTAGGATATTATTGTTGATTTCCGGACACGTGACCAGCTGCTTGGAACTCAAGATCTAGCAGCCCCATTCAGCGTGGGGGTGTTGGGAGGACAATCTGTACCGCTATTATCGAGTTATATTTACTGTGGGCGATTACAATGAACGATTTTGCATGTCCACCTGCAAACTTACACAGCTTTTAGGATTATAACTCGAAAGCCGTATTATTTCCCCACGTTCCACCACAAGGGATAATTCACTTCACCCCCTGGGCTGCTTGGACTTTCCCCGACACAAGGAACGTGCCGACAAGTTGAGGTCAGTTGCAAAATGGAGTTGGTCCTGAGTGGTGTTGGCCTTGCGGTCTGTGGGATTATCGTCCTTCTCGGATTGTTGAAGTAAGTTATAATACTGCTATACCGAATATTTTGTTGTTTAAAGGGCTGCTGCAGGTTTAATTAAATTAAAGGTCACGAAATGATTCCCGCCCAGGTCCCTCAAACTCCCATTCTCTTCTGCGTTGCTGGCAAAATAATACACATGAAATTAATCAGCCCTTCTTGCGCCTTTTCTGAGTTCCATGTCACAGGTTCCTGCCCTTTGGCCGCCGCCTCTACTTTTCCCTGCCTATTTTGCTTCTAACTGCAGGGAATGTATCAATAATGCTTTGTAATTTTGTTACCTGATGAAAAGTGCAGGCTTCCATAACACGTAGTTTTCACCATTTTTTCATTACATAATTTTTCTGATGTACCTCGTGTCACCTGTTAACCCTTTCACTACCAAAGGCAATTTCATCAAAAATAACCTATTACCAAATCAAGAAATCTTACAGAAACCCTGTCATAGGTTCTGTATTATTGGAAAATACTCACTGAGAGCTTTCCATTGAGGAATTCTAATGTGACAGTTTTCAGGTTTCTTTCAAACTTGCCTTACATAGGCCTACATGAAGGTATCTTCATTTTTAACAAAATCTGCCTTGGCTGTGAAGAGATTAACTTTTGAGTGTTCTTTGGTTTTTGAATTGAATCCCCAAAAGGGACATTTCTTGAAAAGGTTATGGAGGACTCTGGATGTGCATGTAGTGATTCCTAGCCATAGTATTGTAATGTAGTTGTGGGTGACCTTCTATTTCCCTTGACCTGAACATTGAAGATTACCATCTTTTTCTCAACCAGCACCAATTTCAACATTCAAAGACAATATGATATACAGTTTTGACTGACAGACCATTATGCGTTGGTGCGTGCCATGGCCTCCTTGCATGCAACTGTCACTCTTCCAACCCTATTTATCTTCTTCATGGGAGAGATCTGTGGACAAGGACTCCCCTGAACTTATCGTCAGTGACTCTGTTGTGCATCTTGAGAAACCATGCATGGTCTTTTGTGATGTGGGTCAGATGGGTCACCTCAGGTGTCTAATTGACAGGATTTATCTGACAGATCAGTTTGATTGGTTTGATTGACAGATTGATTGTCATTCAAGCTTGATTGGTCGTGGAAAGCCTTACTCAAATGTCTTTCAATTCAAGACTATTACTTAGGTTTTCATTTCCCAAAAAATTTGGTCTGTGTCCCAATGTGGAAGTTCTCACAAGTAATTCTTTTACTCCTCTATTTATATCAATAGTTATTATACTGTGTGAAATCAGTGAAAGTGTAGAAGTGTGAGAAAAATAAATGGCAAAAGGGATACTATAAACCATTTACTATGCGTGAAATACAACCAAAGAACCCAACTAGAACATGAGATTATTTAGCACTAACATTGTACAAACCTTTATTATTGGAATAATGTATGTTTGGCATAGAACTTGAACTAATCACATGTGTCACATTTGGCTGTGAAGAAACTGCCTGTGGCATGCTGAGACTTTGATTTGGGGGTGGTACTCAGACTTGGGAAAAATTCCTTTTATACTATCAAAATATTTTGGTTCCACCTAGGGATGGAAAACCTGGGGAGCTGTTCACTGAAATCAACAGAACTTGGATGAGCAAGTGACTACTCTCCCCGTTACTCTCACTCTGCCAATTTAAAAATTGGCATGGAAATTATTCTCAATGCGATGGTTAGCAATGCAACCTTTTTTGGGAAAGCTGCTGACCCCCTGGTAACCCCCAAAATGCCAACAGTCAAGTTAATTTCTGAACTCTAGTAGTCCAGCATATTGCCAGAGTTTGTATCAGGGGGTGAATTGGGAAAGAGGGTGAAATGGGAATAAATCACTTAGAATGTTAGATCCAGTTGCTCCCTCTAAACTCATACTGTATCCTTTTTCTATTAATTCTTGTCCTCATCAATATCATTTCAGGAATCACATGAATGGAGGAGTATGTCACATTCAGAAAAGACTGGATGGTAAAACAGTCATCATTACAGGAGCAAACACTGGAATAGGAAAGGAAACTGCCAGAGATCTCATCAGAAGAGGTACTGTGGTCTTATTTTGTGTGGTTCATTTACAGCTGCAGTTAATTGGAAATAATATGGCTGTTGGCCCTGAAATTGATTGACATTCCTTTGATATTTAGCTGCAATTACAAAATATTTATTCTCCTATTTCCTTTTGCGTGTTAACTGAAAAGCACCGTAGTAGTAAATGTGTGGCATTTACCATTGGTGAGAAGATTTGTGGTTGACATTCTAACAATAAATGGGCAAGTAATGAGAAAGTAACAGTTTCATTATATGATATTTGTACTCTGTGGAGGTAAATGAATAAATCATAATTTTGGAATAGCGTTGCTGGTTTCGGCTGAAGCTATTTATAGAAGTTTTCAGTTCCACATACATTTGGCATTGACTTATCAACATGGCCTGTTTGAGAACACGAGGATTTCCGCATTGTTCAAATGAATCTTAGTAGAGCATGGTGTACCTTAAAAAGTTTTCTCTCCTGAAGAGTATGTAAATAAGCAGCTTTGTGTTGGCTTCTAGGCCAAAATGCCATAGAAGGGGCATTGGTAATAGAATATTACCTCTCATTACAATATGCACTTATTGACAAGCTCTGTATTATAACTGTTTGTTGCCTGTTTTTTGGAACAGACTATAAGCCATAGTGTCATTGATCTATTGGATAGATTTTCTGTGGTAAGAATGGTACCAGTGTTGTGTAAAGGAAATCGGAGTTTTATGTGTTTGTTCCTTCAGTTTATATAACTGTTCACACAACATCAGCCTGGGAATGTGCATTGACAGGAAATTTGGAGCAAATAAATCTATCAGAAATAAAATGACCAATGAATCCTGTGTAGAAATACAAGGAAATGTGATAAATTCTGCCCCAGTGACTTCACTATCAAATAATTGCCTTGGTATTGTTTGCTGTATCCCAGTATATCATAGACTAGAGTTGAAAATAAAGCCTTCATGTACATTTACATTCTTCTAACACTTGGATAGATACCAATAAATGCAGTATAGCATGATATAATGGTACTGGTATTAGTTTATATAACCAAAACAAATACCGGTATGTTCAACATCATTGGATAGTTCTGTTGAATTATTATTGTTCTTGCAAAGATTTCTTCCTCGACTGAAATAGTCTCACCCCTGAAGCGATACAAGATGTTGCTGTGGTTGGCTTGTTGCCTGTTGCTAAATGTAAATCAATAGATCTTATTGAAGTGAATCTGCGCGAGAGAATACATCCCCAGGCGAGCAACAAGATTATTTTTAGGATGTAAGGTTCTGGTCTGTTGGTAAACAAACTCTTCCCGGTTTCAATACATTCATTCAACACAGAAATTATTTTGGATGTTATAAAAAAAAATCATTAGGTTGCATTTCTTTTTGTGAATTTTTGGCAGAACTGAATATTTTGCAAATCATCATCCTGCTTGGTTGACTCTGCAACAACAAAGGCAAGCAAGATTCTTCATCAATGGTGATTCAAGGCCGTGAAGGGATTTTGCAATCGATGTTTTTAGGGTCTCTATTGCCTTTGATAATTACCCATCAGTTCAGGTGATTAACCATGCAGAGTCAAAATTTCAAAGTTTGTAGACCATAAATGACTTGTCGAATGCAGGTTATTCAGGTAATCATGATTTGGTATTTAAACTTCATCATACTAGACTGGGATGTTCGAAACTTCTGCCATTTCAGGTGCCAAAGTGGTGTTAGCATGTCGTGACAGATTAAGAGGTGAAGAGGCAGTCCAAGAGTTGCGTGCTGAGGTTGCAAAACCTGACCTTCTTGCTCTCTACAAACTTGACTTAGCCAATATCAATTCTATTCATAACTTTGTAGAGGAATTTAAGTCCAGTAAGTAATTGCAGAAGCCCTAAATAACCCCTATTCTAACTTGCTTCATCCTGACTTGAAGCTGGTAGGGTCAGCAGCTTCCCCAGATCGCAAATTTATAACATTTATGACATTTATAAGTATAAGGCTCTTTTCAATGCTCCACCTAAGGTTTTAAAAACCCTCTCTAACTTCCTGTTAAAAGCATTATCAGAAATCGGTTGATTAACTCCACTGTTACATCCTGTACCTCCATCTTGTAAAGTATTGGTATACATATGTTGATTCTTGTGCTCTTAGCAATTTTGTATTGTTGAGCAATAAATTGAATTGAATTGAATTGAATTGAGTTCACATTGAATTACATAGTTTACATTACATCACTGGGTAGCAATTCTGTCTGCCTCTAAGTCATGACTTTTGTTTGACACCACTTCCAAAGAGCAATGCAACATGAAAAAGAGCTTATGGACAGAGCAACCCTTCTTATTTGCCGATGGATCATATTGGATCAGACAGCTTGATCATCTGTCAGTGTGGGTCATTAATACATCATTTATCCTGATTTTGCCCCGAGTCTCATAATCAGGATAAGAAATCACCAACAACAGCGGTGTGGCATTCTGATGAGAGCCACACTCCTGATGCTGCATAGCATCAATATTGTAGACGCCCCAGCAAAGTTGTTAGTAAACTTACAGCCCTGGAGGTGGCAGTTAAAAGCAAAAAACGTGTTTTTGGTATGGCTTGAATTATCTGATGGTTCTCTTTACACCTTATGACTTTATATTCTTACCACCCAAGTCGTGATGTGAGCATATGTTGTTGAAGTGATATTTCCTTTATATGCAGTTCTGATATGTTTCTAGTTGATGCGAATGAAATCCCATCATCTCTTCGTGATTGGTCAGCATTCTAAGGGTCAGCATTCTAAGGGGCAGAATGAAACGTACGTCATTGCTGTTTGGGTTCCAGGGGCAGGTTTGGTCCAACTTGTGTCTTAAATCTGTGTTTTTTTCTTCAGAAGAGGAAAGGTTAGATATTCTAATTAACAATGCTGGCGTAATGTGGTGTCCATATGCGAAGACAGATGACGGATTTGAGATGCAGATTGGCGTCAACCATCTTGGTAAGTCCCAATCATAATCCTAAGTGATGAAGTTAGTGGTAGGCTGCTGCATAAACATGTACCGGTATTCTCAAAATAATTGGCCAAGTATTGGTATCATTGTCATCATCATCATCACCATCATCATCTTCATATAATGCAAGCAGCAAATATAGTCATGTAGTGCACCGTTACATGAAATGTCTTGTTTTTTCATGCAGGTCATTTTCTACTGACGAATTTACTCCTGGACAAGTTGGTTGCAAGCGCCCCAAGTCGTATCATCAACCTCACCTCCATAGCACACTATGACAAACGTGCTCAACTGAATTTCGACGATTTAATGAACAAAAAGAACTACCAGCCTGCTATTGCGTATGCCCAAAGTAAATTAGCTAATGTTTTATTCACAAAGGAATTGGCCAGGAGATTGAAAGGTAAGGAAAGAATTAATTTCTCGTCTTTGTTATCTTGATTCCAACAACTGTCCAATGTGGATTGAAAAAGAATTGAAACCTGATATAAGGTTTTAATCAAATTGCCCAAGTTATGACAAGATGTCACCCAGTAATTTCACATATCCTCAGTTGTGTTGAAAAGGATACTGTGTATGTAGCTCGTGCACGGTTTTGTTTTTTCGGATCACGCCACCAGTGTTTGTAGAACAGTGATGTACACAATCATCTCAGGCCATCATAAGATAAAGATGCCTTCTGCATCTTCATATTTACCGACTGTTCAAAATCTTTCCGTCAGATTCCTGTCATAGCACTGGATACTTTATAACTCTGAGGCATTTGTGCTCTACCTCCAGAAATAATGTCTTGCCATTCATCTCCTGCTAGTTAAATCTTCAAACATGTTTGTTGAGATAAACATACCATCATTAACAACTGTTACAACAAACTACAAATGCTTGGTCATAAAGGTACCGCTGGGCTTATTTCCCCAACCAGAGATATATCATAGTTGTTGCTGTTGTATCTATTCCCAGCTTGTTTCTTTTGGCCGGTACATCTTCCGCTCCATGTCAGTCAATTAAGTTGGCCTGTTGAAAGTTAATGCTTACCTTTCATAAGCCAAAAGCAAGTTAGATGTGGAAAAATCTCTATTTTCAATTATGACTCTGCTGGTAACAATTTTGTTCTCATTGCCGAAGTCATTGCTCATTACACATGCATTCGCACCTATGGAAAACACTTAGGAGAAAACACAACAATCTGGAAAGTTAATGAGGTTGATATTCTTCTGCATGCCATCTCTGTTCATAAAGAACAATTTCTTTGCATCTTTTGTGTAAGATGTGGCTTTATCTTTCTTAACAGTGACAAACCATTGTTAGTTCTTTTCTTATGAATTGCCAAGGGCCAATGGTAAATCTTACCGTGATGGAAATGGTGTTCTGTATTCCTTTTCCAGGGTAATGCAGTTTCCCTTGGTTACTAACGTTGTGTTACTTGGAAAAATTAAAGTTGCAATCCACTACTTCGGGCATTAAAGTTGCAGGTTGCAACTGGATTATCATAAGACACATCTCATCAATGTTTTTGGGAGATTTATGGAGTACCATTTCAGGGGAATGTATTTGTTGTTTGAAACATTGGAGCTCCTACGCAGAAACGGTTTCTATTGCGTAGGCAGTTACAATGTTCTACTTATTTGCTGGCAAGGTTTGACTATAACATTGTATCTTATTGAAGTGATGGCACGAAGTCGAGACTTCTAAATGGATATTCTCCTGAGGGTTCTTGCCATTCATTCCTTCATTATCCTTTGTGAATATTCAAATATTCTCACAGTTGAGTTGTCAGTTGAAGCTTCTTCTCATCAATAACGAATTACGAATAAGCAATACCTTCTATTTACTCTGCCATATTTCGAAGGTCAACACTGCCCTGCTTTTAAAAATAAACAGGTGTTCCCTTTGTACCACCACTTCTCTCTACAAGATACATGTAGTGAATAATGTGCTTTTAATGCAATCGAAATTCCATTCAGTTGGAGTGAATCAAAATCAATCTTATTTTGTTTGTTCGGAAACTGTATGGATTTTGTTTCTGGTTTGCTCTTGCTGTGGTGGCTGATATCATGAACTGCTTCAATTCAACTAGATTGATGTCCTATTAAGATAGGTAAGGAAGTGCACTGCAGATGTTCTCAAAAAACAGAATGTTAAACATCCAAAGACCCTTCTGCTTTGTCAATATAACATGATAGAAAAAAAACTCTTTCTGTGTTTTTACATCATTTTCAATTTCCTCAAATCACAACAGAATATGCAACAATTTCAGGTACTGGTGTTACTGCCAATGCTGTCCATCCTGGTGTCGTTAGAACGGAACTCGGCCGCTACATGGACATCTTTAAAAAGCCCATTGTGCGCTATTTCCTCTTTCCAATGCTCCAGCCAATCATCTGGCTTGTTACAAAAAGTCCAACCCAAGGATCTCAAACATCAATATATTGTGCAGTAGCAGATGATCTGGTTTCAACATCTGGCAAATATTTCAGGTAAGTCTTAATTTTCTCCAATTTTTAAATGTCCTCTGTTTTAATGCTTGGAAACATCCACCAAAGGAATGGTGATGGAACTTGGAATTGCTGTGGACCAATCCTACACCTTTAGAATGATAACAATAGTGATTGCCATCATGGTCAATGGGGGTAATCTTCGCTGTGTTAATTTCACTCCTTCATTTGATAACTCTTTTGAGGAGACAGAGAACTTCTAGCCCTGCTGATAGGGGTGAAGAAGACATAGAGCAACTCCAAACTGTACCGTACATATCTTGGCAGCCATCTGCATATATTTTGTGCAGTTATCTATCTTGCTGCGTAAAATGCAGGAAAAATGCAGTCACTACGAGTTGTTATTTCTCTTAACACATTCACTGAGAAAAAAATCATTTCTGGTATTTTCTGGATTCTGGTCCATTAGTTTACTTATGTAGCAGCAGCAGGATGCAGATTCCCAACATAAACATATAAATTTCCAGGTGAAGTTTATGTGGATACCAATAAAAATCCCGTAATTAATCTATAGGCCTACCTAAACGACATAGGCATCATCCCAGAAAGCATTCAATCACATGATGATATTCGTGATGGTGTTGTTGGTTTCACCTTGTCATGTTTTTGATTTGACCACAACTCTGTGCTAGGTTTTATGACCAAATTTTCATAAAACTCACTATTACACCAATAGAATTTGCATGAAATTAAACACATTGCCTTAAATTCATTAACAGATCAACAGACTTAGCATTTGCTTCCACTTTCCAATTTGTAGCAAGTATTTTCTGTTATATTTCCTACAGCAAAAATTTATAGGCGAGCCTAATAAATTTTTGCTTATAGGGATGGTCTGGCGCATTAAATATGACAATGTCTTAATAACACTTGACCTTTAACGTAAAGAAAATATCTCGTGACCTTCACCTTCAGTTTCTTTGACCTTCAATTCTTCCTGCATCAATGAACAAGTTGGTTTTCTGAATGGGCATCTTATCATAGATATGACTAAGTTTTATCACCTAACTCATTCTTTTTGTTAGTTGTCTTTATGTAGTAATGGACAGAGCTTCTATCTTACAACGGTATATGTCACAAGGCAATCTCGGATAAGATATTTTTTGTTCATCTGCATCTGAACCACCATTCACCCATCATACTCATCCCATACTGTGGTCAACATCAGCAAAAATGGTAGTGATAGATTCTTTGGTGTAGTATTAATTTTTACTTTGTCACGTAGAGGCGTGGGATGGCTTTCTCATTCGATAAGTATCATCAAGAATGACACATCTTAAAGTAATTATGTTATAAAAAAATTGAAAAAGGAATGGTCAGGTGGGAAGGACACAGGCTGTTACTGCTTATTGCATCATATTCAGCATCCTTGCTACATTGTAGCAGCAGCAGCCACAGGCTAACCGGAAGATGCTGGAAAGGGGGAAGGCCCCATCTGTAGTTAAGAGTGTGGATTCAGAGTCTCTGAATCCACACTCTCCGATAACATCTCTGAGAGATGTTATCGGATTTGGACTGAGACAAAGAACGATTTCTTCAATTTTTGAATGATCTTGTTGGTTTCAATAAGTCATTTTTTATCACTCAAATTTCTTTTTGAGTGGCTGGTCATAACCAGCCGTACGCTCACTTGAATATTTGGGTTAGGGCAAAAGTTTTAGGTTTGTTGTTCATGGTCATATTAGGGAGGTTTTTCGCAAGCGCCTGGTTAGGCCATACGACGACGTTTATCTATTGTTTGGGTATACCCACACAGTAGATAAATGTCGTCGTAGGGCCTAACCGGGCCAACAGCAAAAGTTTTAGGTTTGTTGTTCATGGTCATATTAGGGAGGTTTTTCGCAAGCGCCTGGTTAGGCCATACGACGACGTTTATCTATTGTTTGGGTATACCCACACAGTAGATAAATGTCGTCGTAGGGCCTAACCAGCCAACAGCAACTGCTAGGCAAATTATTTTGACAGAGGTATTTCCCATTTGTGTCCAAACCATTTGCTCCTAACGACACAATGTACCGTATATTATAGGATTTTAATCTTATCTTACGTGTATTCGATTATTCTGAACAGGTTATAAGACTTAATCCGGATATTTTGTTATTATAAGTTTGGCAAAAACCTTTGGTGTAATTTAAGAATGGTTTATTGGCCAAAAGCACTGGTAATTAGTCATAATCCCAACTCCTGAGCTCCCTTTAAATCTTAACGGTTTGTCATAATGACCTGTTGCATTGCAAATTTATACATCTTACCCGGGATGCATGCAGAGCTAGCTCTTGGCCCTTGTCATGCATTTGCCCACCTGCATACACAGTGAACTCATGTAGCCTGTTTAAAATTTGAACTGTCAACAAAACTCAGACGAAGCCCTCCTCCATGAAAGATCGTCCTCTGGGTCTCTGGTCCCTGCACCATAAAACGCTGTTTGTCAAGTGGTCTATTCTATTCCAGTGTTGATTATGTAATAATGAACATCCGATTTACTCCCAGGAATGTCTCATCCCATCCTCTGGGTATAAAGACCAACCTGCATGAATTTAAAGGTCATCCATAAACGTGGCATCTTTTGTGAGTTAATGGATAATGACTGTAGAATTGAATGCTTTCATCCAACCGCCTCCTAGTTGTGATTGTGCCACATTCTATTTTCTGTTCCATTTTGTTTATATTTTCGTATACAACAGTCATTCAAGAGACATTGGTATCAGAAGTGTATGTTCTTTGAGTTACGGTTGGTTTCGTCTTGACCGCGGTGTCCAGATTCGGTAGTCTACGGTCAAATGGATATAACATGACCTCAGGGGAGAATTAGTCCAAATTCTTCTCCCAAATCTTTCCATAGGAAATTGAGTTGTACAGCGAGAAATGTGAATTGCCATACAGGGTGTGTAAATTTATTAGGCTTATTCTAATAAAGCAGTAAACAATTGCGATGTTATGATACCCTGGGAGATGGCTGGAATAACGAAAGGTTGCCCCAAGGGAAATTCCTCCTATTTGTAGAATCCACTAAAGTGATACACAATATCAAAACATTCGATTTGTTTTCAATTTGTTGGATTGAAGGAAGACTTTCAGGATCTCGGCTCATAGATTAGATATGATTTTCTTCATGAGTAATGAGTTTAACCCCTCGGGTCCTGTGGCAATTTAGCAACAACGGCAACACTTTGATTTTCCTCAGATAAACTCCAAGAAACAGTGGCTGGCCTTGATATTGTAATATACGAGAGTCCTTATCTTGAGGTGCAAACTACCATAGGTGCGGCAAGATTTTGCACTTGTTGACCCTGATTGTTGATGATAGCCGTAGGGAATTTCCTTGTTTCTGGAAGGCATTTGTGGCGATCATGTACGGTATCCCGCATCCTGTATTTGATGCCAATCATTTATTATCGAAGGACTGGCGCCCAAATTTTTAAATGCACATACATACAATGATTCAGTACCAGGTACCATTTTTTTCAGTGACTGTGCGGAGGAAGACGCAGCTGCATTCGCAGACGATGAAGAAAGCGCAAAGAAATTGTGGGAAATGAGCGAAGAACTTGTTCACCTTGACATCATGAAAGACAGCAGACCTGCATCACAAGTAATCAACGGTGATGCAAGTCAACTGACAAGTAGTAACGAACCATGATGAATCTGTTATACCAGTTCATCTTCTCCATTATCTGACACATGAGGCAGCGTTCCTTCAGTTGACTTTTGTTTTCAGCTGCTCTCAGAACAGAAGCATCAGCAGCAGTAACACGATGCTGAAGTATCGAATTCAATTGCTGGATTACTGTCTTTGATTGACAACTATGAATACCAAAATCATTCATGTTTTAATGGCCCTTTGAAGTAATATGAGAGTGAACGTATTTTACGTGGGGGTGTGAACATGGATGATCTAGTCATCATAGGCAATAGGTGTGAGTATATTTGAATCAATGTGGTGTATATAAATGTTATGTTATGTTTTGTAAGGGCATCAAAGAGTTACATTGAATTAAAGAGCTTTGGGTGTAATCAACTGACTTTTTTGTGTGTAAGAGGAGTCGATACACATTTTTGTTCTGGTAAACTGTCCAAGTGTTTTGTATCTGGTATAAATTAAGCATTGAAGTTATAAAGTTACATTTGCATGTTAGTTATAGTATTAGATATTGTTTCTGTATCCTGATCGTTATGAAATTTTGTTCATTTTGTAAAATTATATAGCACAAAGCAGACAATGTATTTTCATATCAGATATAAACATCTTGAACCATCAATGGTTAAAATTGCTATGCCCACGGTCTCCAATCTCTCAGAAGAGTGGTAGTGTAGTCCAAGAGCAAAATGCCTGAAGGACTTGATATATCAGAATGCTATCCAACGCTGAGTATGAGTTAGCTTGCACAGAGCAGAACTGCACTGTGCCTTTTCTCTGGGACACACTGTGCACTTGTTTTGAAATTTGTATGCCATTTATATAACTTAACTGATTGATAATTAATTCAGTCATGATGAAGTTGTAAATTTTTTCATTTAAATCAATCAAACTTTGCCATATTTGTTGAAATGAGTTGTTTTTCAGTACCGGTACGTCAATAGGAGACTTGTCAGAAGTTCCCATGACGGTGGAGGGAATAAGGTCAAATGAAAATCTCATATTTTGACTTCGACTTTGAATATCAGCAAACTTAGATCTGCAGTGCTTTGAAAATGTGGATGTTCCCAATATTGACACATGCAACGGCCACAAAATGCATGGACTCGAATTAGATGGAAGTAACAAAACCGTGCAACTAAAACATACTTTGGAACCAAGTTTTGTGTTTCATATACCGTATATGTAAAAAAGTGCATTTAGTTTCGGATCTCAGGTATATAATGCATTAATGAATAAATGAATACACCCTTGAACTCCCAAATATGGGATCTTATCTAAGCGTCTTGGCCCAATTATAGATTAAGATAGGGTGGGCTAAGCTTTGGGTTCAGTTGGTGCATTTGTGAATGGGTATGATCCAATTTAGATAGACATTGGAGTACATTGGGCATTGGGAATCCGTTAGTATATGACACAGTGAAATTCTTTCCAACTTCATGATCCTGAGGTGATTGAAGTTGTGTCGGGTCAAGGTGTTGCTGACAGCTCCACCTGAGTTTTTCTTGCACGAGTGGCTCTCTATGGACAACTCTACCATCAACAGTTGTTTGTCATTGGTCTAAAAAGATGCAAGGAAAGGATCAATGTTCAATGAGGAACCCGTACACTAACGTCACAACGTGGCGCTGCGAGCGATGTGACCGAAATCTCTTTTTTCTAACGTTATTTCCATTTATTTCTGGCGTGAAAATAAACCATTTGTGTTGGTCGCATGGCAGTAAAACTTACATCATCGTGTAGCAGATGAAATTTTCTTTTAAACTCATTCCTTTTTTTCTTAAAATTAAGAGATCCAATAGCGATAAGGACAACGTCATTTGTGTCATTCTTCCGGTAGAAAAATGTACAGGAAATTTTTTCATGACGCAATGCCAACAACGAAAACAACGTCAATGACGTCGTTTCGGTACAATCGCTCGCAGCGCCGACCTGTCGGGATAAACCGCAGGGCGGGTTCCTCATTGCCCATTGAGAGCCGACTCACACGAGACGAATCCCAAGTGGAGCAGCGGATTTAGAGTGTGAGGCAATGATGGTGAGCCACATAGTGGTGGACAAACAGTCATGCACTAATTTCAAGGCATAATCAATTTATGCCATTTCAGGACAGTTTGCTTTCTTCCCTGGCATGGGAATGGACATCAAATGCTTGCAGTTCATTATGCTGTAGGAATGATAATGGAAAATATAGTCACTCATTTTCAAGTGCAAGAATAGGTTATCAATATACTAATATTTGCTCAGATGTCAATCCATGACACACATTTTGAGAAGATGTCAGGACATGTATCATATAAATGTTCTGTTTGTGAATGTGATGGTGCAGCATCTCATCTCAGGAATATATACTCAACAGTATGTCGTCTGTGTAGAGGCCACTAAGAAGTTGGCCTACTCTAATCTAGGCTAGTTCTGTTAGTTCATTTGGGGTTTTTGTCAGATTCACGATAAATATGATTGTTCTTCTGTACAGTAAATATTTTGCTTCTCATTTGAAGTAAGTGCCTGCTCCTTCATTCCACAGGCAATCCGAGTTCTTAGTGCTCACTTCCTCCATCACCGCACTCAACTGCAGTGACGGAGGGAGCGAGCATTAAAAAGAAGGGGACGGAGGGGAGACAGGCACTGCAGATAACCATAATAACAGGAATAGTGGGAATTCATTTTCCTTAGGTAATTTAATTACAAATACTTCATGTAGAGAACTTCACTTGACTCGATGTTTATCGGATTTTACGGGTAAATTCATCTCAATATGGTATTATTCATGCCAGACATCTTCTCATATTTGGGGAGAAGTCTGTAGACAACTAATGAGTAGGACAGTTCAAATGGTAGTTCATCAAATGGTAGTTCATTCTGACAAGGAAGCTGTATTTAATCCACAGGATATTAGAAAATTGCCATTTTACCATTTAACTATTGGGAAATTTACATGTGCATTTGTTTTGGCTTACCACAGGTTCAATGCAAGGAAAACATGAACTTAAGGGCGAGCCATCATTGCGAATTTTCATAGTGCTTCAATCCAGGCCCCTCTGAGAAAAGCAGTAAAGACACCCCCACTTGACTTTTGTTGTCCAAGAGTTGCGTGCTGAGGTTGCAAAACCTGACCTTCTTGCTCTCTACAAACTTGACTTAGCCAATATCAATTCTATTCATAACTTTGTTGAGGAATTTAAGTCCAGTAAGTAATTGCAGCAGCCCTAAATAACCCTTATTCTAACTTACTTCATCCTGACTTGAAGCTGGTAGGGTCAGCAGCTTCCCCAGATTGCAAATTAGGGTAGGCCTACATGAAATGTTTGAGTTCACATTGAATTACATAGTTTACATTACATCACTGGGTAGCAATTCTGTCTGCCTCTAAATCATGACTTTTGTTTGACACAAGAATACTTCCAAAGAGCAGTGCAACATGAAAAAGAGCTTATGAACAGAGCAACCCTTCTTATTTGCCGATGGATCATATTGGATCAGACAGCTTGATCATCTGTCAGTGTGGGTCATTAATCCATCATTTATTCTGATTTTGCCCCGAGTCTCATAATCAGGATAAGAAATCACCAACAACAGCAGTGTGGCATTCTGATGAGAGCCACACTCCTGATGCTGCATAGCATCAATATTGTAGACACCCCAGCAAAGTTGTTAGTAAACTTACAGCCCTGGAGGTGGCAGTTAAAAGCAAAAAACGTGTTTTGGTATGGCTTGAATTATCTGATGGTTCTCTTTACACCTTATGACTTTATATTCTTGCCACCCAAGTCGTGATGTGAGCGTATGTTGTTGAAGTGATATTTCCTTTATATGCAGTTCTGATATGTTTCTAGTTGATGCGAATGAAATCCCATCATCTCTTTGTGATTGGTCAGCATTCTAAGGGGCAGAATGAAACGTACGTCATTGCTGTTCGGGTTCCAGGGGCAGGTTTGGTTCCAACTTGTGTCTCAAATCTGTGTTTTTTCTTCAGAAGAGGAAAGGTTAGATATTCTAATTAACAATGCTGGCGTAATGTGGTGTCCATATGCGAAGACAGATGACGGATTTGAGATGCAGATTGGCGTCAACCATCTTGGTAAGTCCCAATTCATATCCTAATGATGAAGTTAGTGGTAGGCTGCTGCATAAACATGTATTCTCAAAATAATTTGCCAAGTATTGGTATCATTGTCATCATCATCATCACCATCATCTTCATATAATGCAAGCAGCAAATATAGTCATATAGTGCAACGTTACATGAAATGTCTTGTTTTTTCATGCAGGTCATTTTCTACTGACGAATTTACTCCTGGACAAGTTGGTTGCAAGCACCCCAAGTCGTATCATCAACCTCACCTCCATAGCACACTATGACAAACGTGCTCAACTGAATTTCGACGATTTAATGAACAAAAAGAACTACCAGCCTGCTATTGCGTATGCCCAAAGTAAATTAGCTAATGTTTTATTCACAAAGGAATTGGCCAGGAGATTGAAAGGTAAGGAAAGAATTAATCTCTCGTCTTTGTTATCTTGATTCCAACATGTCCAATGAGGATTCAAAAAGAATTGAAACCTGATAAGGTTTTAATCAAATTGACCAAGTTATGACAGGATATCATCCAGTAATTTCACATACCCTCAGTAGTTGTGTTGAATAGGATACTGTATATGTATCTCGTGCATGGTTTTGTTTTTTTTCGGATATGCCACCAGTGTTTGTGATACAGTGATGTATTGTATACAATCATCTCAGGCCATCATAAGATAAAGATGCCTTGCTGTATCTTCATATTTACCAACTGTTCAAAATCTTTCCGTCAGATTCCTGTCATAGCACTGGATACTTTATAACTCTGAGGCATTTGTGCTCTACCTCCAGAAATAATGTCTTGCCATTCATCTCCTGCTAGTTAAATCTTCAAACATTTTTGTTGAGATAAACATACCATCATTAACAACTGTTACAACAAACTACAAATGCTTGGTCATAAAGGTACCGCTGGGCTTATTTCCCCAACCAGAGATATATCATAGTTGTTGCTGTTGTATCTATTCCCAGCTTGTTTCTTTTGGTACATCTTCCGCTCCATGTCAGTCAATTAAGTTGGCCTGTTGAAAGTTAATGCTTACCTTTCATAAGCCAAAAGCAAGTTAGATGTGGAAAAATCTCTATTTTCAATTATGACTCTGCTGGTAACAATTTTGTTCTCATTGCCGAAGTCATTGCTCGTTACACATGCATTCGCACCTATGGAAAACACTTAGGAGAAAACACAACAATCTGGAAAGTTGATGAGGTTGATATTCTTCTGCATGCCATCTCTGTACATAAAGAACAATTTCTTTGCATCTTTTGTGTAAGATGTAGTCCAGTCAATATAGCTCAAATTTGGCCCAACCTCAAAAAAACTGCAAAAGAAACGGGACCACTTTTATTTGAAAGCATTTTGTCTTGGGAATAACATATCCAAAATCCCACTTCAGCAAAATATTGGAACATGCTTAAATTTGGGGTTGATTCAAGGTGAACTGGCACTTCACTGGGTCAAAATTTGAACTTTGTACAGGAGAACTGAGACCGGATGTACAACTAACTTTTGAACGGTTGGATTTACACCCAATAAATGTATTACAAACAGATAGAAACATGGTGCCTCTTAATCGAAAAAACATGTTTTTTGTAATTCTGGTAATTTCTAACTAGTTATGTAATTGGAAGCTGCGTTTTTATGCATTTTGACACATTTTGTGTTAATTTACATGAAACGTCATTTTCTTATTACATAAAACAATTAAAGACATGCTTATCTGCTTCTAAAGTGCCATGTTTCTATCTATTGGTAATACATTTATGGGGTGTAAATCCAACCGTTCATAACTTAGCTGTACATCAGTTCCCATCCTCCTGTACAAAGCTCTGTTCTTGGGTCCAATGATAAAGTCAGTTCTTAAAATTCAAACCTTAATAAACATGGTTCCAATATTTGGATAAAGTGGNATGTGGCTTTATCTTTCTTCAAACAGTGACAAACCATTGTTAGTTGTTTTCTTATGAATTGCCAAGGGCCAATGGTAAATCTTACCATGATGGAAATGGTGTTCTGTATTCCTTTTCCAGGGTAATGCAGTTTCCCTTGGTTACTAACGTTGTGTTACTTGGAAAAATTAAAGTTGCAATCCACTGCTTCGGGCATTAAAGTTGCAGGTTGCAACTGGATTATCATAAGACACATCTCATCAATGTTTTTGGGAGATTTATGGAGTACCATTTCAGGGGAATGTATTTGTTGTTTGAAACATTGGAGCTCCTACGCAGAAACGGTTTCTATTGCGTAGGCAGTTACAATGTTCTACTTATTTGCTGGCAAGGTTTGACTATAACATTGTATCTTATTGAAGTGATGGCACGAAGTCGAGACTTCTAAATGGATATTCTCCTGAGGGTTCTTGCCATTCATTCCTTCATTATCCTTTGTGAATATTCAAATATTCTCACAGTTGAGTTGTCAGTTGAAGCTTCTTCTCATCAATAACAAATTACGAATAAGCAATACCTTCTATTTACTCTGCCATATTTCGAAGGTCAACACTGCCCTGCTTTTAAAAATAAACAGGTGTTCCCTTTGTACCACCACTTCTCTCTACAAGATACATGTAGTGAATAATGTGCTCTTAATGCAATCGAAATTCCATTCAGTTGGAGTGAATCAAAATCAATCTTATTTTGTTTGTTCGGAAACTATGGATTTTGTTTCTGGTTTGCTCTTGCTGTGGTGGCTGATATCATGAACTGCTTCAATTCAACTACATTGATGTCCTATTAAGTGCACTGCAGATGTTCTCAAAAAACAGAATGTTAATCATCCAAAGACCCTTCTGGTTTGTCGATATAACATGATAGAAAAAAAACTCTTTGTTAATCTGTGTTTTTACATCATTTTCAATTTCCTCAAATCACAACAGAATTTGCTACAATTTCAGGTACTGGTGTTACTGCCAATGCAGTCCATCCCGGTGTCGTGAGAACGGAACTCGGCCGCTACATGGACATCTTTAAAAAGCCCATTGTGCGCTATTTCCTCTTTCCAATGCTCCAGCCGATCATCTGGCTTGTTACAAAAAGTCCAACCCAAGGATCTCAAACATCAATATATTGTGCAGTAGCAGATGATCTGGTTTCAACATCTGGCAAATATTTCAGGTAAGTCTTAATTTTCTCCAATTTTTAAATGTCCTCTGTTCTATAAAATGCTTGGAAACATCCACCAAAGGAATGGTGATGGAACTTGGAATCGCATGTGGACCAATCCTACACCTTTAGAATGATAACAATAGTGATTGCCATCATGGTCAATGGGGGTAATCTTTGCTGTGTTAATTTCATTCCTTCATTTGATAACTCTATTGAGGAGACAAGTAACTTCTATCCCTGCTGATAGGGGTGAAGAATTATGAGATAGAGCAACCCCAAACTGTACTGCACCATATCTTGGCAGCCATCTGCATATATTTTGTGCAGTTATCTATCTTGCTGCGTAAAATGCAGGAAAAATGCAGTCACTATGAGTTGTTATTTCTCTTAACACATTCACTGAGAAAAAAATCATTTCTGGTATTTTCTGGATTCTGGTCCATTAGTTTACTTATGTAGCAGCAGCAGGATGCAGATTCCCAACATAAACATATAAATTTCCAGGTGAAGTTTATGTGGATACCAATAAAAATCCCGTAATTAATCTATACCTAAACGACATAGGCATCATCCCAGAAAGCATTCAATCACATGATGATATTCGTGATGGTGTTGTTGGTTTCACCTTGTCATGTTTTTGATTTGACCACAACTCTGTGCTAGGTTTTATGACCAAATTTTCATAAAACTCACTTTACACCAATAGAATTTGCATGAAATTAAACACATTGCCTTAAATTCATTAACAGATCAACAGACTTAGCATTTGCTTCCACTTTCCAATTTGTAGCAAGTATTTTCTGTAATATTTCCTACAGCAAAAATTTATAGGCGAGCCTTATAAATTTTTGCTTATAGGGATGGTCTGGCGCATTAAAGATGACAATGTCTTAATAACACTTGACCTTTACCGTAAAGAAAATATCTCATGACCTTCACCTTCACCTTCAGTTTCTTTGACCTTCAATTCTTCCTGCGACAATGAATAAGTTGGTTTTCTGAATGGGCATCTTATAGATATGACTAAGTTTTATCACCTAACTCATTCTTTTGGTTGGTTATCTTTATGTAGTATTGGACAGAGCTTCTATCTTACAACGCTTTTTGTCTCAAGGCGATCTCGGATAAGATATTTTTTTGTTCATCTGCATCTGAATCACCATTCACCCATCATACTCATCCCATATTGTGGTCAACATCAGCAAAATTGGTAGTGATAGATTCTTTGGTGTAGTATTAATTTTACTTTGTCACGTAGAGGCGTGGGATGGCTTTCTCATTCGATAAGTAGATATCATCAAGAATGACACATCTTAAAGTAATTATGTTACAAAAAAATTGAAAAAGTAATGGTCAGGTGGGAAGGACACAGGCTGTTACTGCTTATTGCATCATATTCAGCATCCTTGCTACATCGATCGTAGCAGCAGCATGTAGCCACACACTGAACCGGAAGATGCTGGAAAGGGGGAAGGCCCCATCTGTAGTTAAGATACGTGGACTCGAAAGATGTTATCAGATTTGGACTGACTATTAGCCAAAGAATGATTTCTTCAATTTTTGAATGATCTTGTTGGTTTCAATAAGTCATTTTTTATCACTCAAATCAGGCGCGGATCCAGGATTTTTGGCAGAGGGGGGTCAAGGCCGCCGAGGGCGTCGTTGCAGGCGGGCACCAACGATACCCGCGCGCCGACGGGGTGTCTGGGGGGCCTCCCCCAGAAAATTTTGAAATCTAGAACGCCTTAGACGCGATTTCCTGGCATCTCAGTATCAAAGCAGAAGCTTTATTCTTGCGTTTTTTGCTGATTGTCGCAAATTATTGAAGAAAAAAACAATTGGTGGTGGCGAGCAGAGGGGGGTCACGACCCCCAAAACCCCCCCTCTGGATCCGCGCCTGCAAATTTCTTTTTGAGTGGCTGGTCATAACCAGTCATTACACTCACTTCAATATCTGAGTTGGGGCAAAAGTTTTAGGTTTGTTGTTCATGGTCATAATCTCTAGGCCTAGCAAGGCCTATAACAACTGCTAGGCAAATTATTTTGACAGAAGTATTTCTCATTTGTGTCCAAACTATTGCTCCTAACGACACAATGTATATTACAGGATTTTGATCCAATGCCTGTGTCTTATCATACATATATCTGATTATTCTGAACAGGTTCACTAGACTAATTAGTAATCTTAACCTTAATCCGGATATTTTGTTATTACAAGTTTGGCAAAATCCTTTGGTATAATTTGAAAATGGCTTATTAGCCTATAGCACTAGCGATTGTCATAATCTCAGCTCCTGCAGAGCTCACTTCAGATCTTAACAGTTTGTCATAATGACCTGTTGCATTACAAAGTTATCCTACCAGGCATGGACAGCCAGCTCTTGGACCTTGTCATTTGCTCACCTGCATACACAACTGAGCTCATGTACCCTGCTTAAGGCTGGGGGCTACCTATAGCTGAGCTCATTCCCTAGTGGCAATCCACGGAACTGGCCTTTGTGCGACGAGTCATTCACATTCAGATTAAATCCGCTCACCCTGGTATACTGTTTTCGAAAACCAATCTTCAGTGTACGTGCCGACCCTAAATCTTTTGTGTCCACTGCGGGTATTGTTCAGCTCTGTCACTGGTGCTTTGGTCACAAGTGGCCGAACAGAGTTTACTCAAATGGCGCGAATTATGCAAATCTACATAACAAAGAAGTAACTGGCGAGTGGTATGGAATTTTTCAAATTTGCAAAACAAGTTTTCTCATTTGTGGACGCATATATTTGAAAAATTTCTTTTGGATGTTATTGCCATATGTGCATTCTAGGGCAACACGATCGCCTTTTTTGAATAGTTGGTCGGGAATATGAAATATTTCAAAAACTGTAAATAGAGCCCTTTTTTGGCATTAATTAGTTTATACCAATTAAACGGAAAGTACTTTCGTAAAAAACGGATCGTTACGCCCTGCAGGCATCAGGCCTGTACCTTACAGACTATGTGGGAAACTGATGTGTCGCATCCCAAGTCTGCAAAATTGTTTGCGAACTCAAATTTTGACAACCTGTTATAACTTAATTAACTCCATCGTAATTAGTCAAAATGAACAATTCTTTCACAGAACGGGAGCCTAAAGGTTGTAGCTAAAACATTTCGTTAACATCAGTTTGTTACTTTTTGTCATGAATATGTTAGGACGCTTGTTTTCAAAGAGCGTCAATAAAGTCGGCATAGGTAGCCCCCAGCCTTAAACTTAAAATTTGAACTGTCAACGACACTGTGTGATGAAGCCCGCCTCTAAAAAAAGGTGGTCCTCTGGGTGTCTGGCCCCTGCACTGTAAAACGCTGTTTGTCAAGTGGTCTATTCTATTCCAGTGTTGATTATGTAATAATGAACACCCGATTTACTCCCATGAATGTCTCATCCCATCCTCTAGGTATAAAGACCAACCTGCATGAATTTAAAGGTCATCCATAAACGTGGCATCTTTTGTGAGTTAATGGATAATGACTGTAGAATTGAATGCTTTCATCCAACCGCCTCCTAGTTGTGATTGTGCCACATCCCTATTTTCTGTTCCATTTTGTTTATATTTTCGTATACAACAGTCATTCAAGAGACATTGGTATCAGAAGTGTATGTTCTTTGAGTTACGGTTGGTTTCGTCTTGACCGCGGCATCCAGATTCAGTAGTCTACGGTCAAATGGATATAACATGACCTCAGGGGAGAATTAGTCCAAATTCTTCTCCCAAATCTTTCCATAGGAAATTGAGTTGTACAGCAAGAAATGTGAATTGCCATATACAGGGTGTGTAAATTTATTAGGCTTATTCTAATAAAGCAGTAAACAATTGCGATGTTATGATACCCTGGGAGATGGCTGGAATAACGAAAGGTCGCCCCAAGGGAAATTCTTCCTATTTGTAGAATCCACTAAAGTGATACACAATATCAAAACATTCGATTTGTTTTCAATTTGTTGGATTGAAGGAAGACTTTCAGGATCTCGGCTCATAGATTAGATATGATTTTCTTCATGAGTAATGAGTTTAACCCCTCGGGTTCTGTGGCAATTTAGCAACAACGGCAACACTTTGATTTTCCTCAGATGAACTCCAAGAAACAGTGGCTGGCCTTGATATTGTAATATACGAGAGTCCTTATCTTGAGGTGCAAACTACCATAGGTGCGGCAAGATTTTGCTTGGCGATCATGTACGGTATCCCGCATCCTGTATTTGATGCCAATCATTTATTATCGAAGGACTGGCGCCCAAATTTTTAAATGCACATACATGTATTTTGCTTACAATGATTCAGTACCAGGTACCATTCTTTTCAGTGACTGTGCGGAGAAAGACGCAGCTGCATTCGCAGACGATGAAGAAAGCGCAAAGAAATTGTGGGAAATGAGCGAAGAACTTGTTCACCTTGACATCACGAAAGACAGCAGACCTGCATCATCACAAGTACTCAACGGTGATGCAAGTCAACTGACAAGTAGTAACGAACCATGATGAACCTGTTATACCAGTTCATCTTCTCCATTATCTGACACGTGAGGCAGCGTTCCTTCAGTTGACTTTTGTTTTCAGCTGCTCTCAGAACAGAAGCATCAGCAGCAGTAACACGATGCTGAAGTATCGAATTCAATTGCTGGATTACTGCCTTTGATTGACAACTATGAATACCAAAGTCATTCATGTTTTAATGGCCCTTTGAAGCAATATGACAGTGAACGTATTTTACATGGGGTTGTGAACATGGATGATCTAGTCATCATAGGCAATAGTTGTGAGTACATGTATATTTGAACCAATGTGGTCTATGTAAATGTTATGTTTTGTACGAAAGGGCATCAAAGTGTTATATTGAATTAAAGAGCTTTGGGTGTAATCAACTGACTTTTTTGTGTGCAAGAGGAGTCGATGGACACACATTTTTGTTCTGGTAAATTGTCCAAGTGTTTGTATCTGGTATAAGTTAAGCATTGAAGTTATAAAGTTACATGTTAGTTATAGTATTAGATATTGTTTCTGTATCCTGATCGTTATGAAATTTTGTTCTTGTAAAATTATATAGCACAAAGCAGACAATGTATTTTCATATCAGATATAAACATCTTGAACCATCAATGGTTAAAATTGCTATGCCCACAGTCTCCGATCTCTCAGAAGAGTGGAAGTGTAGTCCAAGAGTGAAATGACTGAAGGACTTGATATTTCAGAATGATCAGTGTTAATGCTATCCAACGCTGAGTGTGAGTTAGCTTGCACAGAGCAGAACTGCACTCTTCCTTTTCTCTGGGACACTGTGCACTTGTTTTGAAATTTGTATGCCATTCATATAACTTAACTGATTGATAATTAATTCAGACATGACGCGATGATGAAGTTGTTAAATTTTTCATTTAAATCAATCAAACTTTGCCATATTTGTTGAAATGAGTTGTTTTTCAGTACGTCAGTGGGAGACTTGTCTGATGTTCCCAAGACGGTGGAGGGAATAAGGTCAAATGAAACTCATATTTTGACTTCGACTTTGAATATCAGCAAACTTAGATCTGCAGTGCTTTGAAAATGTGGATGATCCCAATATTGACACATGCAACGGGCACAAAATGCATGGACTCGAATTAGATGGAAGTAACAAAACCTTGCAACTAAAACATACTTTGGAACCGAGTTTTGTGTTTCATATATATGTAAAAAAGTGCATTTAGTTTCGGATCTCAGGTATATAATGCATTAATGAATAAATGAATACACCCTTGAACTCCCAAATATGGGATCTTATCTAAGCGTCTTGGCCCAATTATAGATAAAGATAGGGTGGGCTAAGCTTTGGGTTCATTTGGTGCATTTGTGAATGGGTATATGATCCAATTTAGATAGACATTGGAGTACATTGGGCATTGGGAATCCGTTAGTATATGACACAGTGAAATTCTTTCCAACTTCATGATCCTGAGGTGATTGAAGTTGTGTCGGGTCAAGGTGTTGCTGACAGCTCCACCTGAGTTTTTCTTGCACGAGTGGCTCTCTGTGGGCAACTCTACCATCAACAGTTGTTTGTCATTGGTCTAAAAAGATGCAAGGAAAGGATCAATGTTCAATTGCCCATTGAGAGCTGACTCGAACAAGACGAATCTCAAGTGGAGCAGCAGATTTAGAGTGTGCGGCAATGATGGTGAGCCACATAGTGGTGGACAAACAGTCATGCACTAATTTCAAGGCATAATCAATTTATGCCATTTCAGGACAGTTTGCTTTCTTCCCTGGCATGGGAATGGACATCAAATGCTTGCAGTTCATTATGCTGTAGGAATGATAATGGAAAATATAGTCACTCATTTTCAAGTGCAAGAATAGGTTATCAATATACTAATATTTGCTCAGATGTCAATCCATGACACACATTTTGAGAAGATGTCAGGACATGTATCATATAAATGTTCTGTTTGTGAATGTGATGGTGCAGCATCTCATCTCAGGAATATATACTCAACAGTATGTCGTCTGTGTAGAGGCCACTAAGAAGTTGGCCTATTCTAATCTAGGCTAGTTCTGTCAGTTCATTTGGGGTTTTTGTCAGATTCACGATAAATACGATTGTTCTTCTGTACAGTAAGGGTCGTATTCATAAAGCGGTTCTATCGTTAAAACCATCTTAGACTGGTTCCAAGTGTACATCACATGTACAAATGGAACCGGACTAAAACAGTTCTAACGATAGAACCGCTTCATGAATATGATCCTAAATATTTTGCTTCTCATTTGAAGTAAGTGCCTGCTCCTTCATTCCACAGGCAATCCGAGTTCTTAGTCAGGGCTCGAAAAATCACATGCCCGAATGCCCACAGGCAACCTGTTCAACCAGCTGGGCAACAAAAACCAATTTTCAGCCAAATACAACATGCCCGACCGGGCAACTCTTAATTGGATCCCACTCAAAAAATAAACATAATTAAAGTAAATTTTCAACCAAACCAAGGGATTCGGGCATCCATCAAGATGAGCTGGGCATCTAAAAATCTGAAAACTGAAAAGACAGGTTGCCCGACTGAGCATGTAGGCTCCAGAGAATTTTTCAAGCCCTGTTAGTGCTCACTTCCTCCATCACCGCACTCAACTGCAGTGACGGAGGGAGCGAGGATTAAAAAGAAGGGGACGGAGGGGAGACAGGCACTGCAGATAACCATAATAACAGGAATAGTGGGAATTCATTTTCCTTAGGTAATTTAATTACAAATACTTCATGTAGAGAACTTCACTTGACTCGATGTTTATTGGATTTTACGGGTAAATTCATCTCAATATGGTATTATTCATGCCAGACATCTTCTCATATTTGGGGAGAAGTCTGTAGACAACTAATGAGTAGGACAGTTCAAATGGTAGTTCATCAGTTATTCTGACAAGGAAGCTGTATTTAATCCACAGGATATTAGAAAATTGCCATTTTACCATTTAACTATTGGGAAATTTACATGTGCATTTGTTTTGGCTTACCACAGGTTCAATGCAAGGAAAACATGAACTTAAGCAGTACCAGTGCCATCTAGTGGCAACTGGGGTCACTACACCACCAAGGCCGTACCAGTTTGTCTGGGTCTGTTTTGACTTTTGCATTTACAGGTTCGTCCCTAAATGAAAGTACAAGACGTTAAAAGGGCACTAAAACATGTTTTGCATGTGTAATATCTGGTCATTGTGGGGCATTTGAGGTGGTGTACACCTACCTATATTGTACCAAGTCTTGTCATCAGATATCTTGGGTAGTGGCACGAGTATGTCATCGACATATGGTAATTTGTTGTACTAAATAAATGTTGAGAAAATATTAAATTATTCTTGTTTGGGTCGTTCATTAGAATACACTCCACCTCCCCCACCAATCCTGAATAATTGACAGTATGAAGTATGATTTGAGGACCAAAAGATATTCCAGCCACTGTCAACATCCCTGGATGCCATTGGCTTCCAATTCCACCTATTGGATCATGGACCCCAGATTTTTAAACAGAATAAATTAACAAAGAAATAATTCAAATAATCAATCAAAATTTTTGTCCCATATGTTGTGTATGTACAGGAAAGATGGAATCCATGAAGACCCTCTGTGATGACTACTTGTTATCCAGATCTTGAACAGAGGCATGGTCATAACTATTTTCTTTTGAATAATCCCTTGTGCACATCACAATGCAGTCACTTGTTATTAGTCCCACTTTTCTCTTCCAGTGAAGTTGATCGGCTACACAGGTGTCTAAAACCACACATTTACTAGGTTGACTACAATTTGCACAGTCCACTTCTATTCACTACATGTACAAGTCAATGAAAGTGTGGTTCTGAAAAAAAGAAGACACCCAAGTTGTAAAATACTGCAACTAGGTAATGACACACAATAACACCACCAGCACCTTTTTTATAGCACTTCAAATGTGATACAAAGAATTCACCAGAAAGACATTTCCAAATTAGTTACTCTGACAAATGGGTGTACATGTAGGAAATTCACCACAACACCACCAAGATCTGAAGCACAGGTCTTGTATTGTAACGTGGGATTTGTGGCAGGATCAACAGTAACACAGGCATGCACTCCATGGCACTGCCTGAAGAAACTTAGTACATGTATTAGTTAATACTGTTTTTTGGGCTGCATGTTGAGTTGAAAAGGTATTAATATGATTGACGTCTGAATCACAGTTACTCACCTAAACGGTGCCTCCTCTTTTCTTCCCAGAAAGCAACATTTTCAGGAGAATTTACTGAAATTCAGAAGGAGAATGTCATTGAAGTGACTTATCTGGACCAAACACTGAATATCAGAATGTCTTAGCAAAAGGGCCTGTTCGTTTTTGTCACTTGAGGAATCTGAGTTATGATCCTTGCAAAAAACGGAAAAAGCTATGCACTTCGCTATGCAAAACTATGCAAATTGCAGGGATTATTTGTTGTGCTGTACAGAATAATTGCTGCAATTTGCTGCTTCATAGCTTTCTCCATTTTCTCAAGGACCACAACTTAGATTCCTCAGTTGACAAAAAACGAACAGGCCCTTTAGGGTTTCAAGTGGGTGAAGGACAAAAAGACATTACCGTAAAAAATGTCTTTTCTGTCCACAACCAAGTTACAATGTACGAGACCAAGGACAGCCCCTTTCAACACCTCAATCAAACTGATGATAATTTGGTCACATCATCATGTGACATCATCAGTCAAACTCACCTGCTTTTTGAATCTTGTAGAACATAGGCAAGCATATACAATATGCTAATGCAGTGAAGCGTAGAAAACGGCCATTCTTCCAGTGCCAAACCCACGGAAAGCGAGCCAGCTTGGCCCCAATGGTGTATGGATAACGCATCTGAACCATCCTTCTGTTCTGTATAGTGTAGGCTCAAGGAGGCCTACCTCACTTTTAGAACTGAAAAATTACCACAGAAAAATGGGTGAATAAACGTTGGGACTGCGGCAAAAGCTTGAGAATGAGTTTACAATCACAAAGAGCTGATAATAGGGGAAGTGGTCCTAACGAGTAGAGTCCACGCATGTTGTGAAATCTCACAAAACAACTGACAAAATAAATCATTGACTACTTTGACAAGAGGCAAGTGACAAGACTGTAGACAGTCATCATGATGACAATACGGCAATGGGCTGAAGTGTAGAAGTGTAGAAGCTTTTGTCAGTCGCAGCTGCTTGGGAGGAATTACGGCCGACTTGACAAGTATAATTCATCCAAGCCGTCTCCCCGTGCCGAACCTCATGTCAAGAGTCGGAGTCGATATTGACATTGACAGACAAACATGGCATGCATGCAGTGGCATGCCATGGGCGCAGGCCACTATGAATCGATGAAGGCTCGTGCCTGATTCTTCTTCTCACTTTGCGTTTTGGCAAAAATTTAAAAAATCATCATGAACGGACCAGGGCCAGGCAGCAGAACATCATCATCATCAATCATTAACGATTTAAGTAATAAGTAAGTCGCATCACTCATCAGTTCAATCAGCAGGAAATCACTACTAGGGGGGCTACTGGGAGTACTAGGCCTAGGCCTACTGGTTCTGGTAGCGGTACCTACCAGTACCACGGTCGGCCTGGCCTAGGCCTCCCATCGGCCTAGGCCTAGGCCTCCTATATAGGGCCTAGGCCTACGCTTACAGGCCTAGGCTACCGGTAGTACCGGTATACCTATAGGCCTAGGCCTACTACCGGTACCGGTAGGCCTACAGTTCATTCTACATCCGAATGGCGCGAGGTTTATCAACGATATCTTCGCAACGGCTGGGTCAAATTTTGACATACCATACATCAATCGATTTGTCCTTTTTGCCGCTACAGGCATCATCGATGTCATTTTCCCTAAAAACGTGATTATAAAAAAGTTCTTTCACCAATCGCAGTTCGTGTTTACGGCCGAAATGGCGACCATTTTGAAATGACGCAATGCATCGCGCACGTGTAAACTGCATTGAACACCGTGGCGAAATGAAATGGCTTTTGACGTTTTGAGAAAGGGATCCGTATGTCGGCCTTACGCGAAAAATGAAGATAGGGCCTAGGCCTAGCAGAAAGAAACCGACAAGAAAGACAAGTCAATTGATGTATGGTAGGCCCTAGGGCCTATGTCAAATTTGACCCAGTCGTTGTGGAGATATCGTTCATAAACCTCGCGTCGCACCACTTTCGGAAGTGGAATGGAGAGTAGGCCTGCCCTGGCCTAGGCCTAGGCCGTAGGGCCTACCTAACCTAGGCCTAATTAATAGTGCAAGAAGAAGAAGGGACCGCCGAGGGGAGTGCACACGCCTGCCGGGTACCCAAACCGAGACCGAGAGAAACTGCATTTTGTAACCCATCAGGCATCAGTAATTTCTGTTTATACTTATAGCCTAGCCTAGCCTAGGCCTAATGCATGTAATGTATGAATGTTGTGATGTAATTGCGTGTGCATTGTGTCAATGTGTGCACGCCACTGCGGCACGCCGCGAGCGGTGCCAGCTTTTTTGGTTATGATTCACAGGGCTAAAGCCGAGTTAATCGTTACGTGCGTTCTCTCAACAGTGAGACATTTTAGATCTTTATGCAACGAAGAAACAGCTGATATCAATTCACGAATTACCAGCAGAAACGGCAGAAAAAACCCTAACCTGCGTAAAAATAAAACACCACTTCCAAGGTCAAGCCAAAGACTACTTAGACCACAGAGTAGTCTCTACATCTGCCGATTTAAGAGACTACTGTCGCCCTCTTGATTCTGGCTGTGATTCGTCGGAATACGTCAAATCACAATACGAATCTTCTCTGATGACGTATCGGCGGCAGGTATTCCCCAAAGAAGCCAAGTTTCCAAGATGGCGTCTGGCGTCCAACATTTCTCGCTATCAATTCACGAATTACCAGCAGAAACGGCAGAAAAAACCCTAACCTGCGTAAAAATAAAACACCACTTCCAAGGTCAAGCCAAAGACTACTCCGCTGTCGTCGAGGTATCAGGTCGTTTCGTTACACGGCCTTTTCGTTATCGGTACATTGTTTGGTCGTTTTGTTACACGGGTTTGGGTTTGGGAACAGCCAGGCTTTTGAAGAATGCAAGAGAGGTTTGGGCCCAATGGACTTTGAAATATAATAGAGATGTTCAGATTTTACTCAGAGAACCGTCCAGAACGAGAACGTGGTGACTTTAATGTGGCATGCCTGTAGCACAGGCACCTCTGAGAGTCGTCAGTAGGGTTACTGGTTAACTCGGGGTCAAGGGCGATTCTATATGTACTAGATATCGCCCTACGTTTGGCCCCCTAACCCTTACCCTCCCTTGACCCCGAGTTAACCAGTAACCCTACTGACGACTCTCAGAGGTGCCTGTGCCTGTAGGCCTAACTTCTCTAACAGCAAGAATCCAGCTTTTAGAACGGTGTGTTCTTCATCCACGTTAGGCCTAGGCCTTGTGAAAAACAATCTGAGTTACCTCCAGATGGTTTTGTGATAGGCCTACAAGTCCCATTCTCTTGTCACCACGTTCTCGTTCTCGGGGCGCATCTTAACCTCTCTAATGATCTCTGTCAGACTGATGCTGAACGCGCGGGAAGCAACTTCAGCATTCCGCGGGAAGCACACGTGTGTTCGGCATGTTCGGGGCGCGATCTTGGGCGGGGATCTTGGGGGGACTAAAAACTTGGAAGGGAGCGCCTGGGTAGTAGGAATTTGAGTGAAGAACAAAAAACTATAAAAATGCCGGGAAATGGAACAATGAAAAATAACGAAAGATTCGTTGAAGTTATTGCTTTTAATTTGAATCGTGCAATGAGGAAACCGCAGCCTAAACGGTAGCGCCGCCGGAGTTGAACGCCAAAGACGGGGAACCAGTCGATGGCGAAAGACTGGAACGACGCCACGATAAGGTCCATCCTGCTTGGCCTACCCCCCTTCTGTTGAGGTTAGTAATTTTTCACACAAGCAAGTAATAAGAAGAAGTCTTTCGCCACAATATTTGGCAGCGATAGAAGCGTGTGATGAAACGACCAACCAAACGTTAACGCTAACGATAACGCTAAAATACGTCAAAATGACGTTACCCCCAGAAGATATGCAACAGATTCTATGTGACGTTCGGGAAGCACACGTGTGTTCGGCATGTTCGGGGCGCGATCTTGGGCGGGGATCTTGGGGGGACTAAAAACTTGGAAGGGAGCGCCTGGGTAGAAGGAATTTGAGTGAAGAACAAAAAACTATAGAAATACCGGGAAATGGAACAATGAAAAATAACGAAAGATTCGTTGAAGTTATTGCTTTTAATTTGAATCGTGCAATGAGGAAACGCAGCCTAAACGGTAGCGCCGCCGGAGTTGAACGCCCAAGACGGGGAACCAGTCGATGGCGAAAGACTGGAACGACGCCACGATAAGGTCCATCCTGCTTGGCCTACCCCCCTTCTGTTGAGGTTAGTAATTTTTCACACAAGCAAGTAATAAGAAGAAGTCTTTCGCCACAATATTTATTTGGCAGCGATAGAAGCGTGTGATGAAACGACCAAACAATATAGTGAGTTAAAGAAACCAAACGTTAACGCTAACGATAACGCTAAAATACGTCAAAATGACGTTACCCCCAGAAGATATGCAACAGATTCTATGTGACGTCAAAATGATGTCATTAACCATGTTGACGTTAGTGTTAACGTTAACGTAGGCCTATGGTTTCTTAAACTCACTAATGTCACAAATTGACCCTAACGAAAAGGCCGTGTAACGAAACGACCCGATACCCTCGAGGACAGGGGACCAGTCGATCAAGCAAGTGCGCTGGGGAAAAACACCAGAGGAGTAAATATTGACCACCACAGCCAGTTGTAATTTAACTCAATAAAAGGGATGAAGAATATATAAATTGGGATATAAAATTGAAGTAAAAGAAGTATCAAAAATAACCGATCAAGACAGCTTTGAAAAAACGTACCAGTATAATTTTACGGGTAATTGTTTAACCTCGTTCCCAATCTAACTACAACTGCCGGCAGCTACGGAATCTGTCCTACATAAACACGACGAAGTTGACGAACAACCCAAACATCACGTGCATCCATGCACATGACAGCCACATGACACAGCCACATGACCATGATGACCCACAGGCATGACAGTGTCAAAGAACATAGGCCTAGGGGCCTAGATAACATTTTTGTCATGCAAGTTATGTGTATGCAGGATCCAAGAAATCCAGGGCACAAGCCTGGCTAAGGAAGCTCAAATAAATTCATCATAGCAACTTCCACATTGTTCCAGGCCAGAAAGGTGAGCATGATTCATCAGCAGTTGAATGAAGCTGGGCCTGCCCTTAGGCGTGCCGTAGGGCAGGCCATGTATAGGCTAGTGAGTGTGAGGCGGCCAGGAGCGGGAGGGGTCAAATGTCTATTCTCAATTCATAGCTAGGCCTACACTTGTTCATGTTAGCTGTAGGCCTACATTTGTGCATGATGCCTGTCATTTTCATTTTCACTGTTTTTCAGGTTTCTTTAACCAGTTAACACCAGAAGGACCAAGAATTGGTGCAAGATGATGGTCTCCCAATCAACTATTCTCTTTTTTCTGGGGATACCAGTATTATTTGTCTCGGGGTCAGTTTCTTTGAGTGTAGCTATGCATATGTCTAAAGTCAGATCCAAAAACTAACCATACCCACCCACATATAGGCCTAGCCAAATACCAATTCTTTAATTTGTTTGTGGATACTACAGGTTGCTGTTTGGCTACAATTCCATTCACTCAGTTGTCCTTTCTATAGTGATGACTTGCAGTGGTACTAATTTTCAATTTGGTGGTCTGCAACATCTTGAATATCAAAAGGAACTATTCTAAGCAAATGGTAAATTTTGTGAGATCCTTAGAAAATCATATGGCCAATGGTAACAACAGCTACTTGAGAACTCAAATTCTAGGTTGAGAACACTAGTATCCTGTTGATTCTGTTGCAACACTTTAACAGAAAATTTAATTTATTGCAGGGGTCTTGGAAAAACCCATGATTGGGACTACATCACTTTTAGTCAGGGATGGCCTCAAACAAGATGCATTGAAGAAAGTGTCTCTGTAAGTACCACTACAAAAGGAAAAAAATCCATAATATGTTTTGTGGATCCCATTCTCATTTGAACAAGGGAGTTCAAAATATTGGGTGGGTCACTAATGGAACATTAAGCCATACAGCGCACTTCCTGGATGACAAGACTTCATGTGCAAGTCATGGATGACATCCAGTCATCCATCATCCATGACTTTACATTAGCAGATGATATTCTTTCAGATATCTTTGCTGATTGCTGACAACTTGACAAAATGTTTATTTCATCTTTCGCCAATCCTAAGATGTTAGCCTACTTTGCGACTCTGTATCGAAATGATTAAATCCTTTGTTGATTTGTTTTTAGCAACAGCACACATGTGTCATCCCACGCAACGTGGGGACGTGGATCATCCATGGAATTTGGTAAGTTTTAGTTAGTACCTGATAATAAGAATTACGCTGACAGATGCTTGTGCAGATTCACGCTGATTTTCTTCAGTGCATAATGAATTTGTCGTATATGTTTTTTGAGTGGTGCCAAATGGTTATAGGTCTCTGTTCCTTTGTGTACTGGACAGGACCAATCATCTTTTTATTTTTGAAGGCTTTCTCTAACAGCTTGGGTCATTTCGTCACATCCTCTACCGGTAGGCCTACACTTGGTAGAGCCAAGTGTTGTGTGAATAACTAATCTATTTGTCTGTTTCAGGCCTTCCTACAATGGGCAGCATAGAGGTCCTGAATACTGTAATAAATCAGACCATTTCAACCCAAATAAAATTCAGGTGGGTGTCCCTGATGTACATTCCATTGATTGGACGTCCATTAATCTTTGTTTATGTTGTTGACCTGGATCTGCCTGAAGCCACCCAAGATTTATAAACAGATTTCAAACTTAACGTATTCAGAAAGAAATTAAAGTTGTGCAGACAAGTGCACATCAACATAAATCAATTAGACCAGCAGTACATGGAAATGTGTGCGAGTTAGTCAATGGTATTTTCAGAGGCATATATTTATTCTTCTTTCAGCGACTTGAAAAAAGTATGAGGATTTATTGGCCCAATCTTTTCACTGATACAGAATATGACTCATTTTGGTGAGTAACTATGGCTCTGGTGAAAGAAATGTCTGATTGCCAGCTAGAAAGTACTAGAAAAATAGATGTTAGTGATCATTTTCACCAACTAGCGATGTGTTCACCTAATGATCTACCGTACATATTTTGCTATTATGTCATGTCACAGCATTGTTACTGTTATTCATAGAGCATGTTCTGGTAACAGAAAAATGAATCTAGAGCCTTGATAATTTGGGGTGAGAGAGACAGGAGTATAAATAATGAAAGATAGGTGTAATTTATCCAGCAAGTATTTTGCCGTAATTGCCGAAATTGGTATTTTATTTGATAATTGTTCTTGCCTCTGTTAAAAGTTCATGAAAATGAGAGAGCTGGCAATACTGGTTGATGGCAATACTGGCTGATTTTCGGCTGGACAAAATTTGAAACCAAAACTTCGTTTGTTGTGCGCGTTTTTCCAAAGCCTTTCAATGCGTTATCTTTTCAGGGAACATGAGTGGGATGCCCATGGGACATGTGCAGTTAGTGTGCCAGCAATGGGCAATGAATACAAATTTTTCAAGAAGGGATTGGAATTGGGTTTAAGATTTCCTCTGCTGAAGTGAGTCACCATTCTAGCTATTCTGTGTGTTTATTTCCCAGAAGTAGAGCCATGAAAACTTACAATCAGAATTTTGAATTGCATGATTCACCAATGCTAAATCAGTAGTTTCAGTTCAGGTTGCAGACAGAATCTGCCCCATTTGCTACCAAAACCACAAATTTCAACGAAAATGATGGGTCGTATTTTAGAACGTTCCTTAACGTTAAGGTCGACCTTACATCTATTGTAAAACCATCGAGAACAATAGATTTAATGTGGACCTTAATGTTAAGGAACGTTCTGAAATACGGGCCAAAGACACCAAAACAATTGCCCATACAACAGTAAACAGAAATTGAAATAGGCATTTTCAAAGGCACATTATGGAGTCTGCTAAATCCTGATTCATGTCAATTCCAATAAGTTAGGATATCTGTGTATGTTCAAGCAGCAATTTGTATAGAATATTGGGTGGGCTGTCCTTCATTTGAAGTCCTTCCTTCAGGTACCTGGGTCATGTTGGCATTACACCTGACGACGACGAACCATACGAGGTAAGATGAAAACAAGTCACACTACTAAAAAACCTTATTTAATGAAATAGAGTTGAAGCTGCTGCATCTGAGTAAAACCTTGTTAACTTCTGCCATGCCACCTCTGAACAGTTGATGAGGCGTGTTAAAATGAGTCGTGAAACTTGCAAGAATGAAAGCCTTAAGTCATGTACATGTACATTATTCACTAGATTCCCGTCGCATATTGACAGTGGGGTGGCAAGCCATGTCTTTCATGACAGTCATCCAGGCCTTTATATTCCCCCAAATTAACGACGTTTAACGTTGGAGCCCAAATTAAGGGCGCCCAAATTTGAGTCTTGTTTTACATTTAAATGGGAATCTCAGATGCCTGGAAATGGCATCTTTTATCCTCTATTTTCAAAAAAATTTCCAACAAGGGGGGACAGCCCCCCGTGTGCCACCACGATCGTGCCTTCGGCGCTCTGATGGGGCCTTTGGCCCCCATACCACCGTAATCAGAAATAGCCCAAATTAGGGAATATAAAGGCCTGTAATCACAGCTACCATGACATAATATCAGAATGAGGAAGACAGCTCTTTGTCAAATGCATGATGTTGACTCATTGTCAAAAATTTTAAAGACCTGTCCCAACATGTCATGTCTTTGTATCAATTAATTTGCAGTTGAACACCATTAGAAATGCCATGAAGAAGATGCTGAACGTATCCATAAATGTTGAGTGCTTTGAGGTAGGTTTTCCTTCATCCAGCCTGAGGAAAGTGGATATCAATGATGATAATGATGTTGAACCTTTCATATAGTGCTTTTCACTGTGATAGAATCTGAAATTGGTTCACATCACATTTCACACTCTCTCCAAAGGCCTGTTTCTTGGCAATTGGAGGAGCATCTCATTCAGTGCATCACTTGATCTGTTCAGATCAGTTGAGAATATGAAGTGGTGACTCGGCTTGGAATCGAACCTGTGACCTTTTGGATCTCGATTTCAATGCTCTACTTACTTGTATCATTATAGCGACTCTGACATCATTCGAGAATTGCTACAAGTGTAGATGTCAAGTAATGACACTGTGACGTTCTTGATACCGACATAGGCATATACGAACAAGTATTTTTCAGTTGCTTATCTTTCATATCATTTTTTCCAGGACGAAGATAAGGTGTACCTTGCTGAATTGCATATTTGCCTGACGAAAGATTTCCAGCTGATAGATTGTCCCGATACTCGTACAGCAGTACTTTTGGGTACTGTAAAAAAACCGTCTACTACCCTGTGATAGATCATTCATTAGCCAAGATGTACCCGCTCAAGTTTAAGCCATTTTATAGACTTCCTTGATAGTTGCTTTGAGGCTCTTTCACATGGCACACTGTCCTCAACTGGGAAAGTGAGTCTTGAAAGCATCACTGCCAGTATGTTTAATTGTTCTGGAATGCGACTAGGAGTGGCAGTTGAGGACTGATGAAATATTTAATCTAGCATGTTTAATCCCAGGTCATGATTGCTGAATTTGTCGCTTACTGGTATTTTGATGTTTTTTGTCATTCTTCTGTCATCTTATCATTGGCAGAAGTTCAAATTTGGCCTCTGAGGAGTATTTATACAAGAATGAATTAATTACACAAGTTGGTTCTTGGTAGCATAGCAAACAATACAATAAACTTTAGTATGTGGTAATTTCTTCCGAAGGAGAAATTGTAATAATGTGAATGATGTTGAAAAATATCGGCATTATTACCACTGCATCAAAACAATATAGCATAATACTTCCAATGTGATAGTAGAGGTGGCAGCACTTGAATTTTTATGAACATGAAGGCGAGGTGAAGGGTTTATCAGTTGCTGATGTGAAAGCAATACCAAAGAAAGTGTCTCATATGTATCATACATTTGTCTTCATCATTTGAGTTAAAGGAGTTAGACGCCGAAGTTGTAAACAAGCTGGTTTGTTTACAAATATGGTCGGCAAACTAGTTTTATTCCTTCGTGCAGGTGGCAGCACCCGTGATCGTTAGACTGGTTCCCGGTCCGATGCAACTCACTCACGATATTCACGTCAGTACATATCTCCGACAATAGGTGGCAGCACCGCAGGCGTCCGTGGATAGAGAACCAGTGAGTGAGTGTTTACAACTTCGGCGTCTAACTCCTTTAAGTCCTAGTGCTGTATTTGATTTATGCGATTTCATCCCACACAGATAATTTCAGGAGCAAAATGGCAGCTGTATACTTTGCTTTACCAGCTCTTTCAGGAGCACTTCAGGGATTTGATAATGATGATGGTGATCTCAGCTACATATTTTTATGGTCCCTACATATCAATGTAGGGACCATCTTGATATCACTGGGTAGGTAGGAAATTTTTATTTCTTTCCTTCTTTCTTCTTCCACACTTTGATTGGCTAGTTTCAAAATCTGGTGACGTAGGCTGCAGGGGGAATATGGCGGCGCCCAGATGACTTGAAGCGTGAAAATTAGTGAGGTGAAGGAATCGCCTCAATTTGTGTTGTCAAGTCAATTTATAGTGTCTTTCATTGGAATTTAAGGCAAGTATATTATTATTCTTTCGATTTGGGAGGGAATTATGCAATAAAAAGTGCAGTAGGCCTTACAGCAAGGGGTACAAAATACTGTAGTTATAGTTTTACTACTTTTTGCATTGATTGTGCATTGTGTTCTACGTCATCGGCGGTAGATTGTCCGCCATGATGGTTTTTACAAGCAAAAGGTACCATCCGGACCAGACTCTAAAATTGAAAATTGCAGAGTCTGGTGGCACGAGACTAGCTGGGATAGTGATGCGGCGACCGAACCACCTGGATCTACTTTCGGACTACTTTGATTCATCCACTACAAGATATAGTTCGGTGAAACTCATCACTTTTGTGTCGAAAAAGAACCTAACGATGGCAGTTTTGGGTTAATTTAATACAATAGGACACACAAAAGTGAATTTTACTAAGATTTTGCGAGTTATTGCGCGTTTTTGCTCGGCCAAATCGATAAATCGGGATTTCCCCGGGGTTCCCGCCATTATGCCATACAGTACAGAATGTACAGTGCACTGACATGCATTTCGCTGTTCTGATGCTGTGCGTCCACTGTGCGTTTGCCAGATTCCCAAAACAATAAAATATGCTATTATGGGTTTTCTGATGTAAATATGCGAATAAATTGACTTAAACATATTTATTTCATCTGAAATCATCATAAAATACAATAAAAGTAGCAAATATTTATCAGAGAAATGTGATTTCTTCCACACCGGCGCTGTGAGGCGCGACGCATCACATAACCCTGCGCAAAATGGCGGATTTGACTGTTGTTCGTCAGGGTCACAAACCGACGCAACGTCACCAGGTTTTTTGGAGGCTTGTGCCCTGTTGTTCAGGTTGACACTCAACAAGTACCGCTGCGCGAGACTGCGAGATTCCACGGGATTTCTAAATAGGATTCGTTCCTAGGCACTGATTGCGGATGCTGGGTGATGTTCGGCTACCGAAACTACACCCAGGGTATTGTTTTAGTGAAGATTGAGATCCTGGGTAATCGTTGTAGCCTACCCAGGACGACATTTACCCTTTCACCGTTAGGGAGATCGACGCATTCTAGACGGTCCCCCCGATTAGAATCTTAAATCCATACTCTAACAGTTATTGTGGTACCGTACCGCCACCTCTTTTGGTGAGATTTTACTTCTTAATTGGAAGAAAATGAAGTGTACGGTACATGTAATGTACATGTATTTAGTGCAGACAGTAAACACATAATTAAGTACATACTAGCCTCCGTCTGGAATATTATCGCTCAAGAGGACTCTCCCGCACTTGGATCTGCTCCCGGAAATATTGCCGTACACCTTATTTTTTGTACCCGAGAAGCGATCTTTGCCAAACGTCAGTTTTACCGACCAGCTTTGAGTGGAACCTGAAAAAGACGATACTGTAGGCCTAAGGCCGACTAAAAAAAAATGTTGGTTTTCATCCCCGCCCGCCCGTCNAATACATGCAAGGCATGTCAAACTGATTATTCCTTGAACAACTTCACAGTGATTGACTCTGCCAAGAATGATTTTCAATGCTGTATAAAAGAGGCCATTCACATAAAGCTTGTCAAGCCAGCCCTCAATACCCAATTGTCAGCTCAAGGCATGTCATATTTCCTCAACGTTTTCTAAACTATTTATTTGTTTGTATACAATCTATGAATTACCTGCATATATAAGTGTGTTTGTACAATTTGGTGTTCAGTCCAAAATGTAAAGTCACCTGAAGAGGGTTCGATGCGAACCGAAATCGATCGTGAAGTGTAAATAAAGTGTTTTCATCATGAAGATGCTGACTCTGTTTATTGCGTACATATGGATGTTTAACTACAGAAAAAAATGCCTCCCCGACCCACTTTTTCACAAAAAAGGATGAAAACAATTTTTTTAGTCGGCCTAATGGAATGATAAGTTTGTCTAAAGCCTAGCGCACATTTCCGACAAAACTCAATGCGTTGGGGTGTCTGTTAAAATCGACTGACCTAACTGAATGACGAGTCGACAGCGTTGGGCCAGTCGACTTTAAAAACACCCCTAACGGATTGAGTTTTGTCGGAAATGTGCGCTAGGCTTAACGGGAAACGCCGATTGAACCGTGTACGGATGACGCCCCATTCAGTAGTTCAGAAAACTGACCGGTCGTGGTCCATCTCCCTATAGTATTGAAAAAGGGCAGACTGTTCCTATAGAAATGTAGGGCTACAAAGAATTGGAAAAAATCCCCCTCGAAACCAAGAAGGTGGGCCGGTCGTTGAAAGGATGAATAGGGGCCTACTCACAATGTTTTTTTTAAAGGACCACGGTATGCAATCTCTAATGGGTAATTTGACTGCCGACGTAGAGGGAGACACCTAGCGGCAGCAAAATGGACTACTTAAATCCATTACAAAATGTACATAGTAAATCGGGTCACTCGCCAACAACGTAGTTAGTCCCTTGGGTTGGAGAGTGGCGCGGTGGCGCCGGCTGTCGAGAAAAAGTGGCAACAACGTGGTCCTTTAGGGTATGAGGCAACGAAGGTGGCCTAACCCCCCCCCCCCCTCAGTTTCCACTCGTTACCCGCGCTCCGAAACAACTTCGGTTCACGCAATTCACAAAAGATGTCTAATAGACGGCGGTAGCTGTCCAATAGGCGCTGTCAATGAGTTGACCAATAGGTGTCACTACGGCCCATTTCAATGAATATAGCGGACCCATTCATTCTTGATCGAGCACCAATCACGTGGATTTTCCGTGTATTGGCCCGCTAGAACTTTGCTGCCATCTTTTGGCGATACGCGCAGCTGACTGCTCCTTTTGGGGGAATTCCCACGGTTTGTAAACTGACAAGAAAAGTCAGTCTCGAAATTTAAAAAAAAAAATCAATTTTTACGAGCCACATTACAGACGTTTTTTTTTCTTCATGAGTAAGTGTTATACGTGGTACTTACCTTGGATGTGTCCGACGAAAAGACACCAAAGAATTAGACGCGTTCCCAGTTGCTCCATCGCTGCTATACTCACTGCTGTAACGGTGAAGCTGTAACGTTTTTCAGTGTTTCTATCGCGCAGTGTTCCCCCTCAATGTTGGGTAAACACATGAAAACAGATTAAAAAACGCCTGTGTATGCGTCCTCCCCTAAAACATCAACTTGCCACTTACATGTACAGTACGTCAATGCTTTGCTGGGAAATAATTTAGGATACGGGGACCGCTAAAAAAAAGTTACACCGCCACTTGTGTCCACCAGCATCCATTAGGCTGCTCCGATACAATACGTTGCACGTCAGCAATATTTGTCGACATCAGAGACTACCTGTATATGTTTTGCCGGGATGTTTTGTTCTGTAGACTTCACAAACACGCGAGACTTTTACATTTTTGGTAAAAAACAGCCGTGGAGTGTGTAATCGGTAGGCCCCTAACTCTTTATTTTTTACCAGATATGACAACAATACTGTGGTTACACTACATAAATCCCCGTGCTTTCCCCGGGGATTTTGCGGTTACACCTATAAATCGCCGAGTCTAAATAGACCCGTGTCTGAAATCCCCGTGCTTATTAGCCCCAGCGAGCTCGAAGGGGCAACGCCGGGGCTATTTAGACACGGGGATTTTATGTAGTGTAACCGCGAAATCCCCGTGTTTATTTGTAGTTCCAAGCACCCGGCGACAGACGGCGATGCAAATCGATGAGTCATGCGCATGCGTATAGGATATTTCACGCCTCCAGTAGCCACTCGATGACAGAGAGCGCCTACATGCAGTGCCCCTATCGCCGGGATACGGAACTTATTACCAATCGCACTTTTAGTAGTGTAACCGCTCGCCGTGTCAACGCCGTGTTTTTTCTGGTTCGGAAAAACCCCGTGTCTCAAAAAGCACGGGGATTTTGGATAGGTGTAACCACGGCTGCGACACGGCCCATCTCTTGATTAAACATTACTTCATCTCGGCCGGAAGTGAAATCACTGGCAAAGTGTGTACACGTGTTGACTTTTTGATGGCGTACCTATCAACACACCCATCAGTTAGCTATTGTCGTCGACGCATTAAAATCAGCAACAAGAAAAAACATGAAAGACCGAGTTTATTTATCCAGTATCGAGCGGCTCGTGAGAGCACGATTTTTTGTTTCTCGATGAGCAGTAGGCTGCACGATTCATTGTTGTTTTATCAAGCTAGGCAAAAATACCCCTCCTTTTGATAACCTAATGGGGTATGACGTGCCACGTGACGATATTCCCGTTTCTCAGTGCTGCGAACGATGAAGTAACTGAGGGATACACTTCATGTGTTGCCACCAGATGTCTCTCACTTGCCTGAATTTTGGCTTTACGTAATAGGCAGGAGCTTCAACTTTTTATGGTAGTGGGGTACATGAATCTGTCAACTTGATGCCTTGAATTCCATTTCTGAGGATAACAGAGCTATTTTCAGCACAATTAGTGTTCCATGTGCAAATGTAGGCCTACGTAGCCTATTCAAATTTACAGAGATGACCCTGCGCTCTCATCGGTCGTGGGGTTCTCATTAATTCAGTCCATTTGTATCATAAGATCAACTAGTCGGAATTCAACAAAATTTGCAGTAAACATGCAGAAGAGGCTTGGCTATCATATGGAAGAGTCAGAATGCAAATCTGTTGATGTTTGAAGGGATACTGTCCACATTTATAAAATGCTAAATTTGTAAGTTGAACTTTTGTGTTTGATTCCTTTATGATACATGTACCATCCATTAATGAACTGATCATCTGACAAGAAAAGTAAGACAGGGTAGGTCATGAAAATATGTAGTTTATTCTCTCTTCTACCATCATGAGAATATCAGGCGTTTTTAGTGCTCGAAGGTAGCGAGCACTAAGAACGCCTGATGTTCTCAGGATGCTCTTCTACTACCTACGAACGTGTGCAATAAGTTGAACAACAAATTATGTTTTAAAGGGAGACATCCGAAAGATATGTATTGCCCGGTGGGCACTAGTTGTTTTTGTTTTGATTAGCGCACAGTGTAGACACTACGCTATGGCACAGGCCCCTGGAGAGCTATCAGTGAGTTTAGAACACGTATCTAACCAAAAAAACACTAGTTTGTAAACAACACCCCGAGCTCACGAATTCGTGAGCTCGGGATGTGTTTTTAGATACGTGTTGTGTTTTTTAGATACGTTTGGTTAAGTACGTGTTCTAAACTCACTGATAGCTCTCCAGGGGCCTGTGCCATAGCGTAGTGTCACCGTGGATTAACAGACGGCGCTATGCGCTGATCAAAACAAAAACAACTAGTGCCCGTCGGGCAATATCTTTCGGATGTCTGCCTTTAATTTTCACTTTTACAAACTTGGATCAAGCGGTCAAGCCGCTTTTTAGACGTGGCAAAAATTCTGTCGCGAGGAGAGGACGGCAAAACAGTATCATTGGGAACCAAATAAGTTATGTCTTAGGTTTGACGTCTGTTCGCTTGAGGTACTTCAACGTGCTGTAAGTCTTCGTTCCAAGCGTACTTCCATCATTGTATTTCCTCAGTTCACACTCTGAATCCACCATGAGGAACGCCTCGCATGATGCACTTTCCCGACACCGTCTGGCACAGTCGAGTGTGTTCCGTGCTGGCGGACTTTTGGTCGTCTCTGTTATCAATGCTCCTAAGTTACCGTCGGTGCGCTTCATATAAGAGACGAACGATGCTGCATATACAGAAATGAACAGAGAAATAGATAAGAATTCAACTCCTGCAAACGACGGTCAAGAAGCAAGCCAGGCCTACCGTCATTACGCCCTTCAGCTACGCTCCCTTCCCTTCCCAGGACTGAAGCCGTCCCTGCCATAAATCCACCATGCTGTAATTATTNCCTCCCTTCCCAGGACTGAAGCCGTCCCTACCATAAATCCACCATGCTGTAATTACTTACTACCATACTAGGTGTCTAGCCCGGGGACTGAAAGGTCAAAGAGACGTACCTATTTGTGTAGCAGGGAAAGTAACGGGGCTGAGATCTTCTCTCAACGCAACGTAAGACGTCTGCTCCAAGAGAACGTAAATCACCACTGAGTTCGTCACCTCGAGCTGGAAAGGAAATTTTTCGATATCAATTTTTATAAGTTAAACAGCAAAAATAGATTTTTGGTAACAGTTAAATCCCACGTGGACGTCGGGGATTAGCCAGATCTCGAAGAAAGGAAGCTGTAAATTGGATATTAAATAGTCTGCTCTTCTGTGTGTCCACGGTATTGCTATAAACAGTCACCATTCCATATCATGTTGTCGTGTTGGTAAAACATAGGCTGTACATGTAATTCCACCTATTCCAGACCCACCAAAACCCCAGGTTTCTTGCACGTGCACCTATTTTTTTCCGTGTACAATAGACCCGTGTTTATTAGACTCGCCGAGCTCGCCGGGGCCATCTTCGATGATCGAAGGCCGATCTGCTCACCACTACGTTACACCGCACATCACCCTTCGAGAAATTGACCGGTCCACGGCGTATCTGCCGCCTCGAGAAGAAGAGGCCAATCAGAATCGGTGTTGTAAAATTTGAATCGTGGTACAAAGAGTTGTAGCCGAAGACCCGATATAAAGTGTCATATGATTGGTCGACCGGTAAAGTTGGCATGGTGCCAAGATACGCCGCCGACTGGTCTATTTCTCGAAGGGTGATGTGCCGCGATGTAACGCAGTGGAGTGCAGATCGGCCTTCGATTATCGAAGATGGCCGGGGCTAATTCAGACACGTGTATCACCCGGGCTTTTAGATTGGTGTACCTATCCGAAATCCCCGGGTTTTTTAGACCCGTGTCTTCCCCGGGCTTTTCAATACATTGCAATTGCATGGCGGCGAGCTCGCCGTGTCTATTAGACACGGCAAAAAATAGGTGTACGCGCAAGAAACCCGTGTTTGACACGGGGTTTTCGATAGGTGGAACTAACAGCTTGCTCGGCAATTACTAGTTATCAAACCCGGCGACAGATGACGCGGTGTTGTGCGTATTGCGCATGCGCTATAAACCAAACAACCCCGAAATTTGAGCTGCAAGCGCGACCTCTCTCGCCGTGTTTAATAACTAATGAAATGTACTGAAAATAGGTGTAAGCGTGTGGCGGGTTTTTTTCAAGCCCGAGGAAGACCCGTGTCTCATAAAATCCACCAATTTGGGATAGGTGGAACTAAGGCTAAGCAAGTTACTATATTGTAAGTAAGCCAAATTATAAGTAAGTTAAAGCGGACTATTCGTGCCGAGTCAAAGATTCCCCAGCACCGTTTCCGGAGCGGCCGCCGCAATGCATTTACCAGTTGTTGTTACGAATAAAACGGGACGTTTTATTATTTTTGGTTCACTTTGGACACACACGAGCAATCCGCTTTAATTTAATTATTTTGAATTTGACTTACTCTGATTAGATCTGCTCCATCGTTTCCTGTTGTACGTATGGTAAAAGATTTGATCTTACCGATGTCACTGGGACACGTCATCGTTGTCGTCAGCACGCTGGAAGATAACCATGATGAACCCATGTCATTCCGTTTCACCCGTGAAACTTCCGGATACACTGATCATGATCAACCTCACCACCCATGAACTAAGCGCTGTGGTATACGGTGTGCATTGATCGCATTGCGGAGGTTGCCTAAAGGTCAAAGGTTACGTCGGCGACCACGAGATAGAAAACATAACGCATAAAGTGGCGCTTTAAATCAAAAATTTCGGCTCGCTTATACATTTTTAAGACCGGAGTATGCCGAGTCCGAACACCAGGGTGTGCCCAGTCGGCTATGATGCGACGATTCTGTAGACGATTTTATCAGTGTCACCACAAAAAAATTAATTAACCACTTGTTCCATGTAGAAATTTGGCGAAATCAATAATTTTCTTGAGATATAAGGAAAACAAGAGAAAAGAAAAAAAGGAAAAAATGTCATCACTATACGGACAATGAGGGCAGCTCGACGTTTAAGCCAAATTTTGCGTATTGTTTGGCGAGCCGGGCTTGATAAATAGCCACTTCCTTTTTAGCTCACTCGTGAGCTTTTACCGTCCTGCGGTGTCCGTCGTCCGTCGTCGTCGTCCGTCGTCGTCCGTTAGCAGGGCACGTTTCGTAACCGCTGGAGCTATCGATCTGAAACTTGGTACATATATACCCCCAGGTCAGATGACCTATGACACCAAGTTTCGGTCCGATTCGATTCTTGGCTTGGCCTCCAGGTGGCCAAAACCAAAAACACAAAAAGTGCAATAACTCCTGAACTAATGACTGGATCGTCTCCAAATTTTTATCATAGGTGTATCTAATTAGGATACATAACATATATAACGGGTTTTTGATTTGACCTACTTTTCAAGGTCACAGAGGTCAAAGTTCTACAAAAGTGACGAATCTGCCACAGGTCCTCATTATTTCACCGAGCATCTTCATATCTTGCATAAACATGTACATTTGTATTAGAGGGGTACCTTCAAAACTACCGAGTTTCGGTCCGATCGGACATCCAATATGGCCACCAGGTGGCGTAACCTGAAAATCATCCAAGTGCTATAACCACAGTGGCGCGTCAATAGACCTAGCACAAGCTCTCCCCCCTATGACCGAGCGAAGCGAGGAAGTGATGACTCCTAACGCTCGCCAACTTGGACTCGCCCAAGTCAATCGTCTCTGAAAAAGTTGTTATTAGAGCAAATTAAAAACCGTTACCTGATTTGGAATCCACAGACGTTCCTTTTTCATAATATCCGGAAGATTTCACAAAAAAGTAGAGATAAAAGACACTTTGTTGCAGAAAGTTTGCAGAATTTTCATCATGCTCCACCAGCGGCACAGCGTATCCAGCAGTGAAGATCTCCAGCAATCTGATTGGCTGAGGTATAAATTTCAACCTGGAATCCAGGAATTTACAGCATGCATTATTATGCATTGTTTTGGGCGCCTCGGGACGAGAATGGTGGGTATTTCCTTCGTTATGTCCGGGTGTTATGTAAACAGTTACACGTGGTTTACACACGTCAAACACTCGCAAATGCTATAGCATTGTTTTGTGTACCGGTACACAGGTACAATGGATGCTGTCATGAAGAAAGCATTGGAATTGGCCAGTAATGGCCATAACCTGTTGATATCGGGACCTCCTGGAACAGGGAAGACCACATTAATAACAAAGATTGTGGAACTGCTTAAGAAAAACAATAAAGTATGCCATATGACTTAAATCATTTTGTGATTGTTTTTTCAATCATGCTGCACAGGCCCATGCTTGATGCTGTGTACAGTCATGTGTGCATGTGTGGTGTCCACCTACACCTACAGACATTGGGTCTATGAAAATGCTTTTATTTTTACTTCAGATTTGTACAGCATTGCATTAGTGCATTTGCATTGCAAAATTCAAGTAGAAGCATTTACTATTCTTTATTCATATGGCCCATTGTTACATTTAGGCTATGATTGTGGATGTACCGAGCTGTAGTGTAGGACAAGTAGGCCCACAGTGGGGGGGGGGCATGTATCTGATCTAGACTGAATTGAGGATGTAGGCAAGGCTTTTGCCTGCCTCAGAATCTGGGTTAGTTCACTGGTGCAGTGATGGCAGCTTTAAAGGGACAACCAAATAGACCATCCATTATCCATGGGAAGTCGAAAGACCTTGAAAAATTGCCAGTAGGCCCTATAATTCCTCCAAGGAATGGCGAAGGATGGTAAAATGTGTTTGACACTTCTTTATGTTTATTTTACAGGTTGTTGTCACAACAGCCTCTACTGGAATGGCAGCCATGGTGTTGAGAGAAAGTGGGCTACATCAAACCTCGACAATTCACAGATTCTCTGGCATTGAAGATGGGAGATACACATTTTCTCAACTGGCGAACAAAATTGAAAACCCAAAAGATACATTTACATCGAACGAACAACTGGCAAGGATAAGGCAGACAGAGACACTGATAATAGATGAAATATCTATGATATCGGCAAAGATATTCGATCAGGTTGAATTTGTTTGCAGACAAGTGAGAAATAAAGACGTTTACTTTGGTGGAATGCAGTTAATACTGTGTGGCGACTTCTACCAACTCCCTCCTGTCCCATCTACGGCTTATAAAGATGATGGATTGTATGTCTTTCAAAGTGAAGCCTTCCAGAAGTTGGTCCCCCATCACATTCAACTCAAAGTTGTCCACAGGTAACTTTATAATCTCATCTGAAAAAAGTTCATTTGAAACATTTATTATTATTTTATAGAGTGAAAATCAAGAAGCAAGTTTTTTAAATAAAGATGCATAATAATAGACATAAGTCTGGAGGTGATATCAACATTATTGTCGCTGATCCGTTTCTTCATGCAATTCTTGTTTTTACTTCGAAAGTGCTCAAAATTAAATACTGATGTCTTACTTTGCAGGCAAAATGACCGCGACCTCATTCATGTCATTGAAGAGTTGCAAGGAGGATTCGTTTCCACAGAAACAGAAAAATATCTCCAAGCTCTCAGTCGCCCCCTCTCTCCAGTGCCTCCACCTGTCCAGCTGTTTGCGCTCAACTATGATGTAGATGTGAAGAATGCAAATTATTTAAAGAATTTACCTGGTAAGTATTTGAAGTTAGTCCTTGTGAAAGTGTCACAGTCTCCACTTTTTTTTTCTTTTTTGGTAAGTCAACTTCGTACGGGTTGGCTGGTAGAAGTCCTGCATTCGATTTTCTGCCAATGGAGCGGCTTGACTGGCCGAGGAATATGCTGTTGACAGTACTGGCGTAGACATTGTAGTTGGGATGGGTGGCATGACCGTTGTACTGTCCTCTCATTTGGCAAAAGTGGTTTTCGACCAGGTCAGTGTTGAACCTGCAAGAAGAAAGTAGCAGAACATGGATTGCAAAACCACAAGATCATATTATCAGCATTCCATATCCGTGCAATCTTGACTCAACCATGTGGATTTATGGCAGTAATATTTTTATGAGCTTCTAGTTTAAAAGAAATATGCCACCACTATGTATAAAACATTGCAGTGGGTGCACTTGTCTATAAAAATCCCATGCTGTAATGCTGTAATGTTTATTTTGTGAAGAGATATTTCTTTTAATCTTGAGTTTGAGTTTTCACATGAAAAAATGTGGTTATTTTACCTGGATGGTACCACTCCTGAATGTGGAAAGTCCTTGAGATGCATCTTGCATACTTCTATGAATGTTACAATCAGACATCTCACGTCATCAAGGCACTTTCTTGCTGGAAGATGTTTTGCGTTCTTAGCGTGCTTGTCAGCCCATTCATTGAAGTACTGTAAGACTGATTGGAGTTGCCCAAGGCGACAGTCTTCCACTGACTTGACAGCCCTTCTGTCAGTGAAAATCCGGATGAGGGTACTGGTTTGTTTGAGGAAAGCGATAGTTGAGTTGAGTTTCTCTGGATTTACCAATTCCTTTGATTCTTTCTGGTAGGCTCTCATTAGATGAAGCATATTCTCATTCAATACCTCAAAGGCAAGGTGGTTCCTCATTTTTTCAGTTCCCGTTGGTCTCAGATGTTCATTTGTGATGACATGTTGTACCCTTCTTGGATTCACTTTCCTGTCCCATGCAACTGCTGCCAACCAATCTTTCCACACAATACATTTTTCATCCTTTTTCATCAGTCTTTTTGCGTCTCCTCCTCCAAAGCCAGATGTCAGACAACTGTTCCTCAATTTCTTCATTGTGTGTGAAAAGTCCTGGCTGTGGGCCACCATCCTTGTTGGGTCACATATATTCCTGCTGGTATAATTTTTCTCCAAGGGATGTCCACTAAAGTGCATCGCAATGAAAGCCCGATTTTGTTCCCCCCCGTCCTGTTGAATATAGTCCACAGTGAAGCCCCAAGTAAGCAACTTGGAAACAAGTTCCCAAATTATGATGAATAATTCGGCTGCACTTACACCACTAGTGGGGTAATGGGCTATGGGGAAACGGAATCCTGTGAATCCAAGAAATGTTACCTGTAGGGCATACTCTGCAAGTGGCCTGGAAATGTCATTACTCTTTAAGATGCTAAGGTCTTCCCCTTCTTCCCCAGTGTCCACCCACCCCACTAACTTTACACTATTTCCAGTAGAATTCTGCAGCACAAGGTCCTTTTGGATTTTCACTTCATCATGTAGCAAACCACCGTGATATCCTTCAGGTGTCAGTTTGTTTTCCACGGCTGTTTGAGACATCCAGTCAAACATTTCGGGAATCACACCCGGGGTTTGTGGTATCCTGTTTTTGTACCTATGTAATGTTCTCCAAGATGGTAATTGAAACCCTGAACCATCTTTAAAGTTTCGGTACACCTTTGGGCTACCAATATACATTGTTAGGCAAATCCTGATGACTGATAAGTTCCACCTTCGTCCTTTGGGGGAGCATGAAGTCACTTTTTGTTGACATTCAAGAAATGTTCTTGTTTTCTCATCAGCATTAGGAAAGACTTCAGAGAGGATTGTTGCCATATCCTTGTGATCATCTTCAGTTAGTTCCATCATATCCTCTTCTTTGAAACACGACGAAAAAGCATTTCGGCAATTCCTACAAAATCCCGGGCTTTGTGCATCCCATTTAAGAGCCCCAGCACAACTGTTTGATCTTATGGAGAAATATCCAACATTTTCATTTCCAACCTCAGATATTTGCAGTTTCTGACAGTTATTGTGTAGAACATAGTTCTCATTTTCGGGCAGCTTCACGCCAAGACATGGTTTTATTTTTCTCACTAAGTCAATCAGTCTTTCAATTTCCCCAGCTGTTTTTGGCACCTTTTTTGATATTCCCAAGATATCGAGATTCACAGCCCTTTTCCCACTGACAGTCACTTCAACAACATCACCCTGCAGATCAAACGACACCTTTTTCATGAGAATGTTTCCATTGCATATTGCATTAGTCCTTACAAAGAAAGTAATGATATCCTCTGATAGATACTTTTCATCAAGGAACCCACAGTTTTGCTTGGAAAGCGTTCCTTTCACGTGTTCCAGAATGTCATCCTTATTGGACAGAATGGTCTCATCAACACTATCTTTCCACTTGATCCCCTCATACACACTGTGTTGTTGATTCTTTCCTGTAATCCGAACTCTTTTTCTGTGACAATTTGGAAAAACATGTTTGAATGACCTCGTGAATAAATGCATCAGTTTTGGCTCTTCTGCTCCTGCTGCATCTTTTATATATCGTGCATATATCTCATCTAAACATACCGATTCATTAGCATCCTCTTCTAGGACATTACTCAACCTGCAAAAAACAAGAACAATAGAGTGTAAATGTAACCTAACCATGGTGATGATGATGAGTACATTCTTTATCATAATATGGGTTTTCAAACATCTGACATTTCAAAGTCTATTTCACCTTTATCTTTCCAGGTGATGCCAAAACATACCAAGCACAAGACACGGGGGACAAGAATCTACTAGCATCCTGCCCAGCGCCTGCCACTTTGCATTTAAAGGAAATGGCAGAAGTAGTTTTGATAAAGAACCTTTCGGACGATCTTGTTAATGGCCTCAGAGGGACGGTTTTTGCACTACAGGACGAGTGCGTATCAGTAAACTTCCCGACCCTTTCGCGTGTTGTCAGCATTGGAAGGAGCAATTTCTCGATCTTTTCAGCCGAAATGCAACGAAATGTATCTGTGAGAAGTCAGGTTCCGCTAAAACTTGCCTATGCTTTAACAGTCCACAAGGCACAAGGACAAACTCTACAAAAAGTTTCTGTTGACTGTCGTCACATGAGAAATTTTGGTCAAATTGCGGTTGCAATTAGCAGAGTTCGCTCCTCCGAACATTTACAGGTGCTGAACTTTCAGAAGCAACTGGTACCTATTCCACCAGCCCCACTGGCTAGTTTTATGCAAACAGAGCCATTAAGGGATGATGATATGCAAATGGAGGACCTTTCAGTCTGCTGTGGTCCGAAAACGTTCAGGTCTACTAGTGCCTCCGAATGCGAAGGGGAAATGCAACCAGCCCCGTCAGTGAGCCACGTCACAGTTGCCAGGGAAACTGAAGGTGAAGACATCCCTGTGCCTTCAGAGGAAGATATCATGAGAGACATAGAGAACATTTTTTCTGATGGAGACAAAAGTGGTGAAGCCGTGGATGTGGAACTCCCATTTGACCTACAGAAGGAACTTCAGAGGATTTCAGTACCAAATGCACACTTGCCATCCCAACTTGAGCACAACAATACTGTCGAGTGGTTGATGACAGCCGGGTTGGTAAAGTGCCAACATTTTTTAGCACAACAGTGCAAAAGGATTTCTGATATGATTATTGCTTTAATAAAGCCTGGTGAGAAGCTGCAGACAGCCACAGAGAAAGAGCTCTACAAAACATTTTATTTCCTGATGGAGTCTGAAGAATACTCTGGGCAGCTGGAGGATGTGTTTGGTGAGGTGAAAAGGTCCCACTCAAATGTGATGTTTCAGTTGATGACTTCATTGAGAAAAGCATTAGTGAGTCAGAGGTCGGAAGTTGTGAAGGAGGCAGCAAGCAAAATACCGCTAGAAGCTGTAGAGCGTCCTGCAATTTCTGATGCAGGAAAAGGAGTCATTAGATATGTCGGTGGCTGGGCCATTGCGACTCTACGATACAGGAAGAGAAGATACGTGAGAGACAATTTGTATTCAGAAGGTGCTCAAACAAATGTTCAGCTTAGACATGCTGAAGCCGAACTGTTGGATTCTTTAGAGGATTACTCAGCACACCTTTTAAAGGAAAGTTCGTTTAAAGAGACTTTGGAAGAAACGCAACGAAGACAGAATATAAGGGGGGGGGGGGGCCTTATGAACATTTCAGACAGTACATTCCTCTTCTTCATTGCCTTGGATGAAGCAGTCCAATCCCTGGACAACACCCACAATCTGCAATTGCATGGGTCCAGGTTTCCAGATTTCCTCATGAACAGCATCCACAACAACTCCACACTTCTCAACATGTGGCTTGAACTGTTTCCCTCTCATGAAGAGAAATCCGTTGAGACCATGGTCACTTCACTGTACCGAGAGCTATGCCAAAAGTACACGAACATGTCATGTGCACATATCAGGAAGAAGTACCTTGAGGAGGTGAAGGCCAAGAAGGAAGAGGCTCATAGGAAGCAGGTTAAGATAAGGTCCAAAAAAGCAGAAGGAAAAGCTTTCAACTTTGCTAGTATCCAGAAGGACACATCAGAAAAACGCATCGCGAGTCACTGTCGTCTGATGTCGGAACTTCACTCCTCTGAGACCTTTCTGACAACCACATTTACGAAGGTCGAACTGCAGAAACTGTGTCATGGATATGGGGCAAAGTTTGCCAGGACAAACACCAAGTCAGTCTTGTCCGATATTTTAAAGAAGGCCATTCTGTCGGAGGTGTCAATGAAGTACCCAGATAACATATTTGCTGGTAAGGAGTTAAGAGAGTATACCGCCATCCTGAAGTAATCCAAGGTCTTTTTGGGATGGCTCCTAACCTTGCATCCACAAAGTGGGCCATGACAAAGGAACAGCTGTGCCCTGAGAAGACCTGATTTCCTCAGGACGGTACCACCAGACAAATTAGGAATTTTTAGAGGCTAGAAAGTACCAATATCACTAAAGTAGTAGTTAGCTTTCATTCATAAAACTGGCAGTTTCCATAGTCCCAAAGGTACTCACACTGTAGGGTTGATGTGTTCATAAATAGAGTGCAATTTATTGCCATGAGATGGCATTGGGGTGAAATCGTGTCTGGTGGTACCAGTATAGGCTACTCTCTTTATAATTTCAAAAATTAAAAGAACCTAACAGTTGCCTTATTGCAAACTTGGACATTTTACTGCATGCCAGGGCTTTAAATAATATTTGATTGATTGCAGGGACAAGTGCTTCCACTACTAGTGACATGCCGCATGAACAAGGTGGTGATCAGCCTGAGGTGTCGAGCTCTCCGACCCCTTCAGATTCCACTCCAGCAAGGACAGAAGATGTGACCTTACCTACCGGTATACCATCAGCAAAAGGAAAAGGGAAAAGACCAAAGAAATCACAGGGTGGATATGTGAAGAAAAAGTCTGTTAAATATCCATGTGGAGTGTGTGCCAAAGAAGTAGTTGCTGGTGCTGTCCAGTGTGACAAGTGCTCTGTTTGGTATCACTATGGTTGTGTTGGCATAAAAGACGGTGATGTTGGAGAAGACGACGAGTGGTTGTGTACCAAGTGTAAATCTTGTAAGGATTAGGAAGCATGGGGATTAAGTAGGCCTATAGAGCCATACCCCATTAAAGCATAAGTAGGCAGGTTAACCCAGACCTATTAGCCTAGGCCTATGCCAAAGGCATGAAAGGTTATTGCCTTGCTGTTGCTTGTGATATAGGCCTACCTGTATCTGTATGCCAGCCCATCATCATTCATGGCCTGGATCACATCACTTTTTATCAGCAGCACAAAACAGTGATTCAGTCTTTTAATCATGTTACCAAGGCATGCAAAGCATGTTCTCTCCAAAGATTGCAAAGATCCTACATGCCTATCACCCTGTTTGCCACCTTACCCTAGTCCAGTACCACTCTTATTGTGACAACCTTACCTATTACATCACATAGGGCCTATGTATCTATTTAGCCTAAATTGTCATGTTAAAAATCTTGTAATTTTCATAGATCGCCATAATACTTACCAGGTATACAAAGAAAACTCATGACCATCATTGTTTTCCATGACTTGGGCCCAAATATCTTCTTCTCATTACTTTTTAATTCGAATTTCGTCAATTTGAAGTAATGCCAGAGATAAGCACATTTAAAATTCCCGCGAAGGATGACTACGAATGACGTATGATACCGGTAGATTTTCAACCAATCAGAATTGCCGTAGAGAAAAATTGAATGCTCTTTTGTTTGATTATATTAATAAAAGAATTTTATTTCAAAAAGAAGTTACATCGTTATTTTTTTCAGTTTACGTTTACACTTTGACATTGGAGCGATGAAATACAGAAAATAATATGTTATGAACTAGAATGTGTGCGAAGTGTAATTATTCTATAATTATTTCGGAAAATCAGCCAATCAGATTGCTGGAGATCTTCACTGCTGGATACGCTGTGCCGCTGGTGGAGCATGATGAAAATTCTGCAAACTTTCTGCAACAAANTGTGGGAGCAGTAATACAAGGCTTAGGCCTATTGACGTGCCACTGTGGGCGACCACGACGTTTTCGTTTATACACAGCGACTGTCGCGGTCGGTGTCGGGGTCGCGCTCTGTATAAACGGGCATTTCAAATTTCAGCCCCCCCCCCCCAGATGACATCCATGGGCAAAACGCTCCGGCGCCCCTGTTCTGTAGGCCTAGGTGGTCGAGTGGTTAGCGCGCTTGACTACCAACCGTGTTAATAGGTATCCTTCACCAGCCAACCTTAAAACCAACGTATACAGTACCGTGAACTAACACTCGCCAACCCAAAGACCGCTTAATGTACACGTCAATAGCACTTTTGCATATCACTGTTTATCTATGCCTGGTAGAATGTCCATACGTCGTGCTGTCTATTGGCTCGAAAAGTGAAGTCATTGTTCGAGAAGACCGCCCATGCATGATAATAGGTCATCTGAGCATGGCACAGCCAGGATTCCCCGGTCCTGTCGTCGGCATGTCAATAGGGAGTTTACGAAATCAAACGATTAACGTAAACTTTACGACAACGTTATTTTTCGTACCGAAAATGCAATATTTAATCTGGTAAATTCGCAGTATGAAAAATAACGTTGTCGTAAAGTTTACGTTTATCGTTTGATTTCTGAAACTCCCTATTATCGCTGAAGGGGTTATTGTCGTCCTGGGTACATATAAAGTGTACCCAGGTTCGATGTCGTCAAGTGAAATTGTACCCTGGGTCCACTCTCTTCTTACAAACTGTACCCAGGTTCTGATTTAGAGACCTAGGGACGAGCTCATTCTCAAGATTTCGTGGGATACGTGAATTATAGCGTATGTTGGTTCCAGGATCCTGTTACTTTGACCTTGGAGGAATTATACTGACAGAAGGAACAGCGAGCTAATTGTCCCTCTATAATCCCTTTTTCACACCTTCCCAAACAATGGAACACAAAGGCCCGCAGTGTTTGCCCAGCAAGCTATGACACATGATCAAACAAACCCGTCATGGCCATGCACAATGGCACATGCGAATCCAGGTAAATTAGACAAAAGTAAATTAGACAACGGTATTTTAGACAAAGTAAATTAGACAATGGTAATTTAGACAATAGTCATTTTAGACAATCGTAAATTAGACAACAGTAATCTAGACAATAGTCATTTTAGACAATCGTAAATTAGACAATGGTAAACTAGACATAAGGATAGGTAAATTAGACAAATTTCAAAATGACAATGTTTCTGGCCTCCTCTTGAGCTCTTGACCACCTTCATCATTGAGAAACAGCTATGAAAGGTTGTGTTCACTAGTCCCCTTTTATATACCGGTATCTATAACCCTTTTTGACATCTTTGAGCCAAAGAAGGCATGAGCCGGCCCTTATTAACATCAAGTTGGTCAGAACATCACCCTGGATTTTTTGGGCGTTTGTAAACCAAGAAACGAAACAAAACGAACTGTTTGACCTTGACCTTGACCTCTGACCTTCAAGGTCATTGCGTAATCTGAAAGCTCATCCTTGGTAACCTAGGTGTAGGTGAAGGTTTTAGGCTTCCACCATCACTAGGTTCTGTCTCATGTTATTTGTGATGGTTGTTATGTCAGTGTTATGGTGTGCTGATTATGGCAAGAATATTTGGCTCTTCTATCTTTGGTTTACACCCAAAGTGGTGTCTTCTTCAAAATCCTTTTTTCATTAAAACAAAATATTTT
>NMRB01000010.1:736974-752020 GCA_002633025.1 Notospermus geniculatus | reverse complement strand
CCCAGCCACCCCTATGCAGCTGAACGGACCAGATGCTGTTGAATGCATGCACTCCTCGTATTTGTCAATGGGTAAGGAATACGTGTGTGTAGTCATTTGTCTGCCCTCCATTGCCCACCCTGCATGTGTCCTTCACCATGAAGACATTCCAGGAGGATGGGAACCCCAAGAACCTGACTGCTGTGCCACAGAGTCATACCCTCCTTGCCCTTTCTTCATTCAATTTCCATTTTCTGATGTAGGGACCGTCAAATTTGCTGTCAAGCAAATTTCACAGTTCTAGTTTAAAGAAATTTTTTATTCATTCCACTCCATGAATTTCTATTTCATGTTCAAATGTTTTGTACGATTGTTGTAGCAGTAGATTTTCCCAAGATTTGTTAGTAGTTTCCAGTAAATGTATTACTGGTACTCTATGCAAATTTCTTAAGATTTACTTGACGACCTTAGGCCATGTAAAAAAAATAGTTGGTTAGCATCCTTCCACTCTCAATTTTCTGAGGAGGGCGGGAGGTTTTTATTTTATTTTTATTGAGTTTGAGATGCATGTTACCATGGTAATCATGGCGACCTGATAGGTATGATTGATAATGAATTGAAACAAAAACTACTTTCTATCCTTTAATAACTGTGTTGTTTTATTTAAGCATCCCAGCCTACAATTTTATCACTCTTTTGGCAGTTTTTAAAAGGTTTTTTGAAAAAATAAAAAATAAAAATTTTTTTGAGGAGGGGGTGATGCTAACCAATTATTTTTTTTTACATGGCCTTACCAAGTGGCACTTTGTCTACTTGTTGAGTGATGTGACCTTTTGAACTGAATTTTATGATTGTTAGTGGTTTTGATGGCTGTTAAGCCCCCCTCCTGATATTATTGGGAGCAGTGTGATTTCCCTATTACCTCATAGACGCTGTATGATCATATCAAGTTAAGAGTCTGTGATTCCTTAGTGCCTTTGTCACTCGGCCAGATGTTATAGTATGGAATCTTGATAGATGCACAATAAACGATTTATATTATGATGGTATTTCATTATTTGTTGTTCATATGGGGTTAAATATGCCATCCACCAAAGTTGCTGTAGGGCGTCTTGACTACCAAAGGTTGTGACATCAGTCTGCCCTCCGACTACGCTCGCAGTCTTGTGACGTAGCCAATACACGTTGAGGTCCAGGATGGGTGTAGGGATATCATTTTAATGCCTTTAAAGAAGTGTCAGGTGGCACATTTTTCTTTTCCTGGATATGACCCTGTAGGACTCATCAGTGCAGGGAATGCCCTCATGATGCCATCTGGTCAGCTCACCAACATATTGCACTCAATGACGTCAGTAGTCGTCAAGATAGACTGGTTCTAATCTTTGCCGTTCCATTCCCGTGGCGCTCATTCCGCAAACGGACAGTGGAGCGGCAACAGGGAGATTAAGAAATCAAACGATAAACGTTAACTTTACGACAACGCTATTTTTTGTACCGAAAATGCAATAATATGCTCTGGTGAATTCGCAGTATGAAAAATAACGTTGTCGTAAAGTTAACGTTTATCGTTTGATTTCTTAAACTCCCTAATGACGGGAACCAGTCTTATACCGACAGTTTTGAATCTTGGTATGGACCTTTTAAAACTGATGATTTCTACTTCGTACAAGATGAATTGTGGGATACACACAACAAAGTACCATTCAGTAACAACTGAGTGATTCTGAGGCTGAAAAATGCAACTGTATTAAAACGGGCCATGCTTGAAGGCTCCGTCGCTAGCAGTACAAGCAGCTTAGAAGGGGGAAGAGCGTAGTCATCAGGGAGAAACCACGAAAAGATGAAATGTCCAAAAATTTCGGCCCATTTATTCTGAAGCCAAAACTATCAACACTGTGTGGAGTTAAGGAAACCAGAGAAGCCAGTGGTCACAAGCTCAGCAACAGTCCGGACCAGAATAACTCTAGGCCTACCTAAATTTGCCATGACGGTATCCGTCAGAGGGCCAATGACTAGCTTAAGAGCTACGAGCTAAGAGCAAAATCAAGCAGCTTATACGCTCATGAAAACGTTACCACCGCCCTCCACACGAGGTATGAGTGGCTAAACCCGATGCCTGATTTCATAAAGAAAGCAAAACTACTCACCCACATGTTGCTGAACTCATGAACACCGGCAACTCTGGTAACACTTCAAGAGCTGTTTACGGAAAATACCCCGAACTCCCGGGGAGCAACCGAAATGGGCAAACCAGGACACAGGACGGGATGAGAGAAGCCTAACTAGGCATCAGTAAAAGGCGAACTTCTGTAGAAAAACCGAAATCACATAGAAAAAGTAGGAGAACTCACAGAGAGCTCCCACACCCTGCAAATGTTCTGAGGTATGGCAAATGCATGTGTCCTGATCTCCCATTTATAGCTGCGCCCCGAAATTGACCACACTTACCCCCCCCCCCCCATTGAAAACCACAATGAATAAACACTAGCAGACAATAACCTCAAAGAAAATCCCTAAACCCAGTGAACATGAACACACAATTAAAATACGTAACAATTAAAATAAACCCCAAGGCCCATATTTTCAAAGCTGTTTTAACGCTAAAATGCATTTTAGTCCAGCACTTGCATGCTTATAGGCATGCAAGTGCTGGACTAAAATGCATTTCAGCGTTAAAACAGCTTTGAAAATATGGGCCCAAATGTCTAAGGCTTGATTCAAAGGTATGGCACTCATGAGGGCCAAGTGCGCCACACAACCATCGCATGATTAAAATATGCCTGATATCATTTTAAATAAATATCACATAAATATCACTCTATAACAACCTGTGAATGAGTCTGAATCATATCCAGCCCTTCCCACTCCAGGATCTCGAGGTATATCCCTCCCCACCCCACCCCACCACCCATTTGACGACATTGGGTGCTCTCGTCTGCTGCACTCTTCCACGTGTACCTAAGAACACGTGCATTTATTTACAAACATACATGTCACGTGATCCCACGCTGGACCACATGGCAATCTGTCAGTTGCAATCGATCTGGTATGGAACGTGGTTGCAATGATTGAGCGAGGATTTTTGTTCACAGTGTCTTTTGGAGGGTCTTTCCCCGTTTAGTTATGTGAAGGAATAAAAAGGAATAAAGAAGATGAGGTTGGATCAGGAATTGGGAATTGAAGAGGTAAGCAAGCTATTCTTCAAAAATCCCTTAACATTTCTCGTTTTTTTCAGCGTTCGCGCACTTGATCCGTAAGAATTTGAGCTTGCAACATCAGTCAGCATTTCATTGACCGCATAACGTATGTAAGGGAATATCGGCGTACCACCCGATCAGACCTAAGTTTTTTACCAGTCATAATGCGAACAAAAGGCTGGTTCGAGTTCTCATTTGAGGTTCTCTAGGTTGGTGACTTCTAATATCTTTCCGCTAAAGTTTGATGAACGATAAATTGAGTCAAAGTGCTGCCGTCTATGTTAAATTACTGGAGATTTACTTTAGTAGTCACAAGACACACCCATATCATCATTCCAGGCGAGACCCATGTCAATGCATCTTCATCGCCCTGGGGTTACATCACGGGGAAATTGTTCAATGCTCCCTGTCGCTGATGCGAATACTGTGAACTATTCCACCATCAACAATACCGAAAAGAGCACAATAGTTTCACTAATTAATAAAAAACCCCAGAAAGAAATAACTTTTAGAACTGCCTTTTTTGACATGAAACAATAAATCTGCTCCTGTGGCTATATATTACCAAAGAAGATGGCCCGCTAATGGTTCAACAAAATATTGATCGAAAGAGAACGCTACTAAACTTGTTCCTGCCACGGTTGGTGAACCATGAAATACAATTGTGTGCCTCAATTGCTTTGACCGCATAAATCTCATCTATCGAGATGTTCAAACAAGACGGGTGCTGTGCTGTGTTTAAGACGAGAGATGTTGTTGCCTTGCTTTTTTACCATCTTTTGGCTTTTTTCTGACACCATTTGAAGTTGACTCGTTCATGATGAAAATAAGAGGCTGAAGCGTCGACCATTGGTATACGGACCCGGTCCGTTTGTCCCAATGCTTCCGGACACGAGAAGGTAGAAGTTCATTTGGTTGATATTTTACAGGACAGATCGACCAGATCCTGGCTTCATTTACCCGATCTTGGTATAAGATGCCAGCCCGGCTTAGATTGCTACTTCATGATTTCTTTGCAAATCATTGGGTCAGTCTGTCCACCATTCTCTGACAGAGTGTGGTAAAATCCCTTTCTTAACTCTTCACCCAGCAATTGAAATAGATTATGGAGACGATTTTCAGTCGTTTCATTTTCAAGTTAATAAAATGCTGACCAGACTAGAAGGGTCAGAGCAGTGTCCGTTCTAACCATCCTCAGACTGGCGACAGCCTTGTCGTCAAAGAAGAGCGATTCAGTTCGCTGTCCGTCCGAACCATTTCCTACGGAAGATCGTATAGCAAACATTATACAATGTAGCTGATTTAGTAATCATTTGCCTATCTCGAGTAAATAATGACCTCGATATACCCAACACAACATTCTACCAATTCTAGTTAATCATGTTCATATCAAGATTCCACAAGATCACTTATTCCGGCAATTTAAATTCTAATGGATTTGAAGAAGCGTTACGAGAGGAACCTATAGAATGACTCGAGATCGATTCCTATGGGTACGTCTGGATCGTGATCTGATGGCTTATTGATATCGAAGTCGATTTCAAATATGACTTGATCGCCCATGATTGATAAAACATGAAATGAACAAATGTATTGTTGAGTAAATTATCGAGTCAGATTTCGAGGTTCACCAAAGTACTGCAGTTGGGAGTAGTTTTTCAGCTCAAATTTTGAGTCACAGTACGAGGGGGTTGGTATGGGTTTGTAGATGGACTTCACATACCGTTGTCATCTTGTCTTGAATTTCCTCGGCTGCCCCAGGTGTGCTGGATCAGGTTTCAGAGTAGTCGTGTAAAGATCGGAAATTGGTTGGGGAGAGCCATAAGGGACGAAGAGAAACATTGCGTGTGAATAAAAAATATAGATTTCTAGCAAGTAACCTATCTGGAATTACTTTCCAGTCTAAGTACTGTATGAAGATCACAGGTCATTGATGCGTGTTATGCATTACATGCCATTAATTGATAGGTATCGTGCATTACATACCATTAATTGATAAGTATCATGCATTACATGCCATTAATTGATACGTATCATTACATGCCATTAATTGATACGTATATCTTGTAGTAGAGTTATTGTCTATTCATGACTGTTGAAGGTTCCGAACTGTTGCTATATATGGCAAGTGTTGTCACCCGACAGTGAAACGGTTTGAAGTGCCCTAGAGGTATTAATAGACAACAACTCTATTACAAACCATTAACTGATACGTATCGTGCATTACATTACATGTCATTAATTGATACGTATGATACATTACAGGCCATTAATTGATACGTATCGTGCATCTTGGCGCAGTCAGTTGAATCGTCAATGATGCTTATCCATCATGCTTGAGAGGCAGACGACAGACACTTCCTTTTGTGTGCACTCAGGTCCATATTATAATTGACTTGTGTAATATTAGCGGAGAGGTCTCTATCATTGATTTCTTTCAATTAGCTCTTGAAAACTTGCTCAATCATTCAGGACACGTGTGTATGTGTGTGTCAGCCCAGACAAATACATGTAGAAGACCAACGTAGGGTAATACATATTGGGCCATTCAAGGAATTCCTGACTTCAGGGTCACTGAACCTTGATTTACAAAAAATGACAAAGGCAAATACTCGAAAATAAATCTCGGTCCCCAGGGCCCACATTCATAAAACTACTTAAGTCTAAGTGTGACACTTATCGCTTGTTCAACACAAAAGATAAGTATCATACTTTGACTTAAGTGTGTTTATGAATATGGACCCAGAGCGCTTTCATCCGCTCTCGCCGATACCTTCTACTATCATTCTATGGTCCTGACCATTTTGTGTGGGAAATTCATCAGGACCGGTGTAATGTTTTTCACTGCCCCCCGTTTGCCAGTGCCTCCCAACAAAAGATTGACGGAATAAGCCGCGACGTGACAATGGGGGAGGCACTGATCAACATGTCTTTCTGTATTTGAGTGTCCGCCGAACAATAAAGCGGGCATTGTCATACGGGGGCATTCTCAGACATTACACCTGGATGTCAGTTTCATTTCAATAGTTTTAACCACTCGTGACACCTATTGAGGCAGTGGGCTAGGATCCCCATTGCCAAAGTCATCAACGTCGAGTAGGCTGTAGTAGTTAGGTTCAGATGTAACAGGTGTCAATTCCAGGATCCTGATATTTAAACACCGTTTGGAGAGCCAATCGTTCAACTTGCTTACAGCAAGGTAAACATCCACAGCACTTTCAGCGATATCTACGAGTCATGGGTAAACATTAATATCTGCAGTTATTGCTCAGTAAGTTATCCTAAATCATGCTCCTTCGCAGAAGGCACTTGGTTGTCGACAGGTACATGTACAGGAGTTTGAACTTTACGAATTCTCTTCCTGGATGCCAGCAAACACGAATTTTTGATGCCAGGGATGCTTAAGGTGTTCGAATCCGGGACCTGCCGCTTGCTAAGCAGACGTGATAACCACCAGGCTAAAGGGCTCCTCCAGATACTGATTTAAGATACTACCTTAATCATTGGAGAGCAGGAATCAACGCTTCATGTAAATCAACAATTACATGGTGATAGGAAACTCGAGCAGTGTTATCAATGTCCATCATGAGACCGTCTATTATAATTGACTTGTGTAATATTAGCGGAGAGGTCTCTATCATTGATTTCTTTCAATTAGCTCTTGAAAACTTGCTCAATCATTCAGGACATGTGTGTATGTGTGTATGTGTCAGCCCAGACAAATAGAAGACCAACGTATGGTGATACATGTTGGCCAATTCAAGGAATTCCTGATTTTGTCAGGGTCACTGAACCTTGATTTACAAAAAAATGACAAAGGCAAATACTCGACAATAAATCTTGGTCCCCAGGGCCCATATTCATAAAACTACTTAAGTCTAAGTGTGACACTTATCGTTTGTTCAACACAAAAGATAAGTATCATACTTTGACTTAAGTGTGTTTATGAATATGGACCCAGAGCGCTTTCATCCGCTCTCGCCGATACCTTCTACTATCATTCTATGGTCCTGACCATTTTGTGTGGGAAATTGATCAGGACTGGTGTAATGTTTTTCACTGCCCCCCGTTTGCCAGTGCCTCCCAACAAAAGATTGACGGAATAAGCCGCGACGTGACATGGGGGAGGCACTGATCAACATGTCTTTCTGTATTTGAGTGTCCGCCGAACAATAAAGCGGGCATTGTCATACGGGGGCATTCTCAGACATTACACCTGGATGTCAGTTTCATTTCAATAGTTTTAACCACTCGTGACACCTAGTGAGGCAGTGGGCTAGGATCCCCATTGCCAAAGTCATCAACGTCGAGTAGGCTGTAGTAGTTAGGTTCAGATGTAACAGGTGTCAATTCCAGGATCCTGATATTTAAACACCGTTTGGAGAAGCAATCGTTCAACTTGCTTACAGCAAGGTAAACATCCACAGCACTTTCACCGATATCTACGAGTCATGGGAGTATAAGGGAAATGAGGGGATCCAGATAGACGACTTTTTGTATCGGCAACAGGGTTTTTGCTAAAATTTTGACATTTTTCCTTGAAAAGTTCTGATACAGAATATGACTCATTTTGGTGAGTAACTATGGCTCTGGTGAAAGAAATGTCTGATTGCCAGCTAGAAAGTACTAGAAAAATAGATATTATAGTGATCATTTTCACCAACTAGCGATGTGTTGACCTAATGATCTACATATTTTGCTATTATGTCATGTCACAGCATTGTTACTATTGTTCATAGAGCATGTTCTGGTAACAGAAAAATGAATCTAGAGCCTTGATAATTTGGGGTGAGAGAGACAAGAGTATAAATAATGAAAGATAGGTGTAATTTATCCAGCAAGTATTCTGCCGTAATTGGTATTTTATTTGATAATTGTTCTTGCCTCTGTTAAAAGTTCATGAAAATGAGAGAGCTGGCAATACTGGTTGATGGCAATACTGGCTGATTTTCGGCTGGACAAAATTTGAAACCAAAACTTGGTTTGTTGTGCACGTTTTTCCAAAGCCTTTCAATGCGTTATCTTTTCAGGGAACATGAGTGGGATGCCCATGGGACATGTGCAGTTAGTGTGCCAGCAATGGGCAATGAATACAAATTTTTCAAGAAGGGATTGGAATTGGGTTTAAGATTTCCTCTGCTGAAGTGAGTCACCATTCTAGCAATTTTGTGTGTTTATTTCCGAGAAGTAGAGCCATGAAAAGTTACAACCAGAATTTTGAATTGCATGATTGACCAATGCTAAATCAGTAGTTTCACTTCAGGTTGCAGACAGAATCTGCCCCATTTGGTAACAAAACCACAAATATTAACGAAAATAAAGACACCAAAACAATTGCCCATACAACAGTAAACAGAAATTGAAATAGGCATTTTCAAAGGCACATTATGGAGTCTGCTAAATCTTGATTCATGTCAATTCCAATAAGTTAGGATATCTGTGTATGTTCAAGCGGCAATTTGTATAGAATATTGGGTGGGCTGTCCTTCATTTGAAGTCCTTCCTTCAGGTACCTGGGTCATGTTGGCATTACACCTGACAACGACAAACCATACAAGGTAAGATGAAAACAAGTCGCACTACTAAAAAACCTTATTTAACGAAATAGAGTTGAAGCTGCTGCATCTGAGTAAAACCTTTGTTAACTTCTGCCATGCTAGCTCTGAACAGTTGATGAGGCGTGTTAAAATGATGCGTGAAACTTGCACGAGTGAAAGCCTCAAGTCATGTACATGTACATGATTCACTAGATTCCCGTGACATATTGACCGTGGGGTGGCAAGCCATGTCTTTCATGACAGTCATCTCAGCTACCATGACATAATATCAGAATGAGGAAGACAGCTCTTTGTCAAATGCATGATGTTGACTCATTATCAAAAATTTTTAAGACGTGTCCCAACATGTCTTTGTATCAATTAATTTGCAGTTGAACACCATTAGAAATGCAATGAAGAAGATGCTGAACGTATCCATAAATGTTGAGTGCTTTGAGGTAGGTTTTCCTTCATCCAGCCTGAGGAAAGTGGATATCAATGATGATGATAATGATGTTGAACCTTCATATAGTGCTTTTCACTGTAATAGAATCTGAAATTGGTTCACGTCACATTTCACACTCTCTCCAGAGGCCTGTTTCTTAGCAATTGGAGGAGCATCTCATTCAGTGCATGACTTGATCTGTTAGATCAGTTGAGAATATGAAGTGGTGACTCAGCTGGGGATCGAACCTGTGACCTTTTGGATCTCTATTTCAATGCTCTACTTACTTGTATCATTATAGCGACTCTGATATCATTCAAGAATTAAAAACTAGGCCCCCCATTTTTATCCCTTTAAATCTCGCTCGTCACACTACAAGTGTAGATGTCAAGTTATGACACTGTGACGTTCTTGATACCGACATAGGCATATACGAACAAGTATTTTTCAGTTGCTTATCTATCATATCATTTTTTCCAGGACGAAGATAAGGTGTACCTTGCTGAATTGCATATTTGCCTGACGAAAGATTTCCAGCTGATAGATTGTCCCGACTCGTACAGCAGTACTTTTGGGTACTGTAAAAAAACCGTCTACTACCCTGTGATAGATCATTCATTAGCCAAGATGTACCCGCTCAAGTTTAAGCCATTTTATAGACTTCCTTGATAGTTGCTTTGAGGCTCTTTCACATGGCACACTGTCCTCAACTGGGAAAGTGAGTCTTGAAAGCATCACTGCCAGTATGTTTAATTGTTCTGGAATGCGACTAGGAGTGGCAGTTGAGGACTGATGAAATATTTAATCTAGCATGTTTAATCCCAGGTCATGATTGCTGAATTTGTCGCTTACTGGTATTTTGATGTTTTTTGTCATTCTTCTGTCATCTTATCATTGGCAGAAGTTCAAATTTGGCCTCTGAGGAGTATTTATACAAGAATGAATTAATTACACAAGTTGGTTCTTGGTAGCATAGCAAACAATACAATAAACTTTAGTATGTGGTAATTTCTTCCGAAGGAGAAATTGTAATAATGTGAATGATGTTGAAAAATATCGGCATTATTACCACTGCATCAAAACAATATAGCATAATACTTCCAATGTGATAGTAGAGGTGGCAGCACTTGAATTTTTATGAACATGAAGGCGAGGTGAAGGGTTTATCAGTTGCTGATGTGAAAGCAACCAAAGAAAGTGTCTCATATGTATCATACATTTGTCTTCATCATTTGAGTTAAAGGAGTTAGACGCCGAAGTTGTAAACAAGCTGGTTTGTCTACAAATATGGTCGGCAAACTAGTTTTATTCCTTCGTGCAGGTGGCAGCACCAGTGATCGTTAGACTGGTTCCCGGTCCGATGCAACTCACTCACGATATTCATGTCAGTACATATCTCCGACAATAGGTGGCAGCACCGCAGGCGTCCGTGGATAGAGAACCAGTGAGTGAGTGTTTACAACTTCGGCGTCTAACTCCTTCAAGTCCTAGTGCTATATTTGATTTATGCGATTTCATCCCACACAGATAATTTCAGGAGCAAAATGGCAGCTGTATACTTTGCTTTACCAGCTCTTTCAGGAGCACTTCAGGGAATTGATAATGATGATGGTGATCTCAGCTACATATTTTTTTAAAGAAATTTTTCATTCATTCCACTCCATGAATTTCTATTTCATGTTCAAATGTTTTGTATGATTGTTGTAGCAGTAGATTTTCCCAAGATTTGTTAGTAGTTTCCAGTAAATGTATTACTGGTACTCTATGCAAATTTCTTAAGATTTACTTGACGACCTAATTACCAAGTGGCACTTTGTCTACTTGTTGAGTGATGTGACCTTTTGAACTGAATTTCATGATTGTTAGTGGTTTTGATGGCTGTTAAGCCCCCCTCCTGATATAATTGGGAGCAGTGTGATTTCCCTATTACCTCATAGACGCTGTATGATCATATCAAGTTAAGAGTCTGTGATTCCTTAGTGCCTTTGTCACTCGGCCAGATATATTATAGTATGGAATCTTGATAGATGGATAATAAATGATTTATATTATGATGGTATTTCATTATTTCTTGTTCACATAGGGTTAAACATGCCATCCACCAAAGTTGCTGTAGGGCATCTTGGCTACCAAAGGTTGTGAATCAGTCTGCCCTCCGACTACGCTCGCAGTCTTGTGACGTAGCCAATACACGTTGAGGTCCAGGATGGGTGTAGGGATATCATTTCAATGCCTTTAAAGAAGTGTCAGGTGGCACATTTTTCTTTTCCTGGATATGCCCCTGCAGGGCTCATCAGGGCAGGGAATGCCCTCATGATGCCATCTGGCGTCTGGTCAGCCCACCAACATATTGCACTCAATGACGTCAGTCAGTAGTCGTCAAGATAGATTGGTTCTAATCTTTGCCGTTCCATTTCCGTGGCGCTTATTCCGCAAACGGACAGTGGAGCGGCAACAGGGAGTTTAAGAAATCAAACGTTAAACGTTAACTTTACGACAACGTTATTTTTTGTACCGAAAATGCAAAACATGATCTGGTGAATTCGCAGTATGAAAAATAGCATTGATAGCATTGTCGTAAAGTTAACGTTTATCGTTTAATTTCTTAAACTCCCTAATGACGCGAACCAGTCTTTATGCCGACAGTTTCGAATCTTAGTATGGACCTTTTAAAATTGACGATGATTTCTACTTCGACCAAGATGGGATTCAAAGAGAAGGCGAGCACAAAAATCGACACACAATATGATATTAAAGAATATAAAGTCAATTTCCAGAATATTTAGCAAATTTTCGACCCCAACCGGGACTATCTGAAACTCTAGTAAAGACGGAAAAGTCTTTTCTAGACAAGTCTTTTCTAGAAAAGTCTTTTCTAAATTTTCAGATAGTATAAGTTCCAGCCTGAAGAAGACTCCGGTTGGGGTCGAAAATTTGCTAAATATTCTGGAAATTGACTTTATATTCTTTATCGTACAATATGGGATACACACAACAAGGTACCATTCAGTAACAGTGATTCTGAGGCTGAAAAATGCAACTGTAACGGACCATGCTTAAAGTGAGCCTCCGTCGCTAGCGGTACAAGCTAGCTTTAAACAGATAGAAGGGGGAAGGGCGTAGCCATCAGGGAGAAACCACGAAAAGATGAAATGTCCAAAAATTCCGGCCCATTTATTCTGAAGTCAAAACTGTCAACACTGTGTGGAGTATGGACGATCGTTAAGAAACCAGAGAAGCCAGTGGTCACAAGCTCAGCAACAGTCCGGACCAGAATAACTCTAACCTAAATTTGCCATGACGGTATCCGTCAGAGGGCCAATGACCAGCTTAGTTAAAGATAATATATCACGACTTCATTGTTTACATTCAATGTTTGTAAAATGGATGTTTACATTGTGTTATTTTGGACTTTTGGGATATACCAACCCACCAAAATGAATGCTTTTGGAATCAAACGAATTTCTAGAGTGGCAGGCCGCCAACAAATTACTCATAAGACAAAGAAAACCTGGACATAAACAAACAAAATGTAAATAAACAATGAATTTCGTGGCCCGCGAAAATAGCCGTGATACATTATCTTTAAGAGCTACGAGCTAAGAGCAAAATCAAGCAGCTTCTTACGCTCATGAAAACGTACCACCGCCCTCCACACGAGGTAAGAGTGGCTAAACCCTTATAGACGTGAACTGCCCGATTTCATAAAGAACGCAAAACTACTCACCCACATGTTGCTGAAGTCATGAACACCGGCAACTCTGGTAACACTTCAAGAGCTGTTTACGGAAAATACCCCGCATCAGTAAAACGAACTTCTGTAGGAAAAACCGACATCACATAGAAAAGGTAGGAGAACTCACAGAGAGCTCCAACACCCTGCAAATGTTCTGAGGTATGGCAAATGCATGTGCCCTGATCTACTCATTTATAGCTGCACCCCGAAATTGACCACACTTACCAAACCCCCCATTGAAAACCCCAATGAATAAACAAAACAACCTGGGACAGCAGACAATAACCTCAAAGAAAATCCCCGAACCCAATTAACATGAACACACAATTAAAATACGTAACAATTAAAATAACAAAGGTATGACACTCATGAGCGGCCAAGTCCCCCACACAACCATCGCATGATTAAAATATGCCTGACATCATTTTAAATAAATATCACATAAATATCACTCTATAACAACCTGTGAATGAGTCTGAATCATATCCAGCCCTTCCCACTCCAGAATCTCGAGGTATATCCCCCCCACCCCCATTTGACGACATCGGGTGCTCGTCTGCTACACTCTTCCACGTGTACATCAGAACACGTGCATTTATTTACAAACACACAGGTCACGTGACAACGCTGGACCACATGGCAATCTGTCAGTTGCAATCGATCTGGTATGGAACGTGGTTGCAATGATTGAGCGAGGATTTTTGTTCACAGTGTCTTTTGGAGGGTCGTTCCCCGTTTAGTTATGTGAAGGAATAAAAAGGAATAAAGAAGATGAGGTTGGATCAGGAATTGGGAATTGAAGAGGTAAGCAAGCTATTTTTTAAAAACATTTTCCGTTTTTTCAGCGTTCGTGCACTTGATCCGTAAGAATTTGAGCTTGCAACATCAGTCAGCATTTCATTGACCGTATAACGTATGTAAGGGAATATCGGCGTTCCACCTGAATAGACTTAACGTTTTTTGCCAGTCCAAATGCGAACAAAAGGCTGGTTCTCATTGATACACTCTAGGTTGGTGACTTCTAAATCTTCTTTATCTTTTGATGAAAGATAAATTGAGTCAAAGTGTTGCCGTCAATTTAAGTTACTGGAGATTTACTTTAGAAGTCATGAGACACACCCATATATCATCTTTCCAGGCGAGACCCATGTCAATGCATCTTCATCGCCCTGGGGTTACATCACGGGGAAATTGTTCAATGCTCCTTGTCGCTGATGATGCAAATACTATAAACTATTCCACCATCAACATTACCGAAAAGAGCACAATATGTTCACTAATTATTAAATTAAAAAAAAGAAAGAAATAACTTGTAGAACTGCCTTTTGTGACATGAAACAATAAATCTGCTCCTGTGGCTATATATTACCAAAGAAGATGGCCCGCAAATGGTTCAACAAAATATTGATCGAAAGAGAACGCTACTAAACTTGTTCCTGCCACGGTTGGTGAACCATGAAATACAATTGTGTGCCTCAATTGCTTTGACCGCATAAATCTCATCTATCGAGATGTTCAAACAAGACGGGTGCTGTGCTGTGTTTAAGACGAGAGATGTTGTTGCCTTGCTTTTTTACCATCTTTTGGCTTTTTTCTGACACCATTTGAAGTTGACTCGTTCATGATGAAAATAAGAGGCTGAAGCGTCGACCATTGGTATACGGACCCGGTCCGTTTGTCCCAATGCTTCCGGACACGAGAAGGTAGAAGTTCATTTGGTTGATATTTTACAGGACAGATCGACCAGATCCTGGCTTCATTTACCCGATCTTGGTATAAGATGCCAGCCCGGCTTAGATTGCTACTTCATGATTTCTTTGCAAATCATTGGGTCAGTCTGTCCACCATTCTCTGACAGAGTGTGGTAAAATCCCTTTCTTAACTCTTCACCCAGCAATTGAAATAGATTATGGAGACGATTTTCAGTCGTTTCATTTTCAAGTTAATAAAATGCTGACCAGACTAGAAGGGTCAGAGCAGTGTCCGTTCTAACCATCCTCAGACTGGCGACAGCCTTGTCGTCAAAGAAGAGCGATTCAGTTCGCTGTCCGTCCGAACCATTTCCTACGGAAGATCGTATAGCAAACATTATACAATGTAGCTGATTTAGTAATCATTTGCCTATCTCGAGTAAATAATGACCTCGATATAC
>NMRB01000010.1:615685-736746 GCA_002633025.1 Notospermus geniculatus | reverse complement strand
AAATCTATAACTGTTAGAATGTAATTGTAACCACCTTCACTTCGTTGCCTCATATCAACTAAATCAGCTTGCCATTGTTGATCAATGTAAGAAACCATAGTTTTTCTGTAAAGGAACTTTGTAGTAATCGGTTTATGTAATTGATAAGTTGGTAAATTCTCAAGAAACTCTTTTAATTCTTTGTACTTAATTAACTTCCCCTCAGACTTTACTTTCTTCCAAATTTGAGCAATACTTGAGTAAGCAACTGAACTTTTAGGATTAAAATACAAATCTCTAAGATATTGCTCGTGGTCCGGCACGGCCATTTATTTACTAAATAAACTTTGCTTTCTTACTCCCACATATGGCACATTTCACTAACAAATATTTTCTACCACCAGGTAATTTATGAGTGATTGCTTTCCCCTTATTTGAGGTGAATTTTCTACATTTAACACAATAGACTTCCGGTGCGGCCATTTATTCAGTAGGAAATATTACTTTTTAGGTACTTTTCATGGTTTTTTGACAAAAAGGAAGATTAGTTATCGTTCTTTCATTGGCACTTTTCTACAGTATAAGGGAAATGAGGGGACCGAGTGATGGATGTGAATGTGTTTTGCAGCGGAAACAGGGTTTTTGCTATAATTTTGGTACTTTTCATAGGTTTTTCGACATTTGAAAAATCGCACTTTTCAAGGAAAAATGTCAAAATTTTAGCAAAAACCCTGTTGCCGATACAAAAAGTCGTCTATCTGGATCCCCTCATTTCCCTTATACTCATGGGTAAACATTAATATCTGCAGTTATTGCTCAGTAAGTTATCCTAAATCATGCTCCTTCGCAGAAGGCACTTGTTGTCGACAAGTACAGGAGTTTGAACTTTACGAATTCGGTTCCTGAATGCCAGGCTTGCTTAAGGCGTTCGAATCCGGGACCTCTTGCTAAGCAGACGTGATAACCACCAGGCTACAGGGCTCTTCCTGATTCTGATTTAAGATACTACCTTAATCACTGGAGAGCAGGAATCAACGCTTCATGTAAATCAACAATTACATGGTGATAGGAAACTCGAGCAGTGTTATCAATGTCCATCATGAGACCGTCTCCATCTGTTGTTCATAATCTGGGGAATCTCCTTTATGGCTCCTTCTCCTGTCGAACGATGCGACTATCAGGCTATAAACGTGCACAAACTGATAAACCAGCATCAGCTGTGTGATATTTCACAATAAATACGAATAATATCGTTCGTTACATTATGATGTGGCGTGATTCAATTATTGCCCATGATTTCCTGTCTGCTGACACATTCAGTGGCGTCGATGAAAACACCCAACAAGTCAAACGTGGATGATCATCTGGAAGACCATGAGCTGGATGAGCATATTATCACTGTAGTGTCGTAACGTAGTGCCAAGTACCATTGTTTATCATGTTTATAGAGGCGCAATCAATCATCTGACTGACTCAAGCTTGCTTTTTGGTCCGGTACAGTCTGAAACCGTTCCTATCCTTCTTTAAAAGACGAGTGTTTGCGAGTTGACATTCTGGCATTCTCATCACTAAAATCTATCACACTTAGCATTGTTCACTTTTGTGAGGGATTTTTCGCCCATTTCCTCTCACATAATCTATTGACTATTGATGCATGTTCAAATCTTTTGGGGCCAAAGCGTGTCCCGAATAAAGAAACTTGAATTATTTCATCGGCTTGGTGTTTTTTGTTCGATTTTTTGAGAAATTTTCGAGTTTATTTTTGTGGACGCCTTCTGATTGGTCATATTGAATCACATGATCTCAGCAGCACATTATGCCATCGATGGTGGCGCTGCTGATATTCACAATGCCATCTGGAGTAGGCCAGTGGAACAACACCAGCGAATCATTAAATTGCCGCTTGGCTTGATGCTAAATTTATTTCGGCAGAGTCTAAAACCCTTTTCTTCTTTGAAAGATGAGCACTCTGTTGATGACATCTTCTATAATCACGATTGACCAGGTCAAAAGGTAAAAATATAGAAGTCAAAAACTGGGAAGATTTTTTTGGCATTTTTTGGTTTCCAGGTGTTGTTGACATGGCCGCCTGATAGTTAAAGTGCAGAAGATGTCTGACGTTGCATTTGCATTAAAACTCTTCGATCTTCTGGCGATGCATCATTGGACAGACACATGCTTACACATTGGGAGAAAGGATTATCAGCTCTGATTGAATTTACTTCGCAGGAAATGAGAAATGCATATTTGTCAACTGAGCTCATGCTTGAAGAGTGTGACATTTAATGCGAAAAAGAAGTCCGCTCGACTTAAAGTTTCACACTCTGTTAAAACGGAGGTCGAAAACCAACAAAATTTTGTGATCTGGCATCATCAAACTAGCTGTCATGCGATAAAAGATTTGAGTACGGTACACGTACTCTGGACACTCTCACTCCTGACCTTTAGCGAACCACAACCATATAGCTAATCGTCAACTTATACTTGACAGAGAATGCACTTAAAATCACGGTCGTAGCAACAGCAACCTGAGAAGCACCTTTTTCTGATGGTGATGCTACGTGAAACCGACACTATCTGACGCTCCTTCGAAGGCCAGAAGTATAATACACCTAATTTCATGGTTACCATTGACGACACTTCCCAGGTCCTTGAGTGAAGACGGTGTCCGGAATTTTTGTCTCAGGTAGCTCTCAAGTAAATGTAGCGGATTACCGTCTTGTGTTATCCAAGACTTTCTCACTGTCTGCCATCTTAAACGATGAAGAATACTGGAAGTATGATCATAGGGAAGGGCAGATTGTTGACTTGCGATGATTTCGTTTGAAATCTCCTAGACCATGGCGTAGTATTCTTCAAGTTATCTGGGCAAGGAAGTCATTCACCTTCAGATTAGACGGTAACTGCAAACCCTTCACTTAAACACCTACAACAAACGAAAAGGTTTGACCTTTTAACAGTCACAGCATCCAAGAGCTCAGCAAAGTGCTGTTTCACTGATTCTTTTTGAACTTTGGCTGCAAGTGGTTTTCTACTAAACACCACACCAAATACCTCTCCAACACTAAAAAGCGACCACGGCCACCTATGGCTTAGTCACAACGTTTCAAAAATCAAATGGAAAATGTCACTCGAGATTGTTCAGACGAAATGCAGTTAATCCAAAAATTGATTAAATGCTGTGAGTTGCTATTTGGCATTCTCCTTCAACATTGATTGGCCCAGAACGTAATCGGCGAGGTAACGTTGGCATTCCTTTTGAGCATCCTCTACTCCTCGCGTCACCACAGTCCTCGTGATTTATTCATAAAAGGCGATAGAAATAACATAGTTGTCGATCAGTTCAAGGCATCTATCTTCACATTAGTAACTCGAGATTCGTACCGATTTGGACTGATTCGGCCTTGTCAATATGATTTCACTATTTGCTTGAGGTGTTATGTTACTTCTGAAATCTCCAAAAGCCCCTTAAGGCATGGACCGCACCATGATTGTGATTCCTTTTGAAGAAATTAGCCTCACAGCAGTGATGTCCTGTTCTCATCAACGACACCGTTTCAACGACGACGCTGCAACTGTTGGTCGTTTCGTGGTCTCGAGTCCATCAGAGACATTGGGAGCCCCAAATACCACAGTGGTAATCATCGACATTTTAGACCTTTGATTCTTGGCCAAATTGCTGTACCATGAACTTGAGTTGTCTAAGATCTGGTAATATGCTGAAATATGCTCTTTGAGTTCACCAGAAAGGTTTCTTAGATCAATCCGTCATGCTCCAAGAAGCTTCAAGAAAGTTCTCTCTTTCACTAAGTTTCCTCGCAATCATTTTCAGATGGCTAACAGTGCATAAAAAGCAATTCTGTCTCTCTCACCAGGATGATTCACATGGCTTGATTGCACATTGTCTTTCATTGTTTGTTTCTAGTCGGATTCTATCATGTCATGCTTGCATTATCAGAAAGATGGCTCACACTCTGCTGCGTTCTTCGTCTTCCATTACAAGCTCTTAGCGATTCCCAAGTCCTTTCAAGAATTATATTTTTCAAGTGATGGATCAATGATTAAGCCAACCTGTTGGCTTACAGCAACGAAATGGAAACTGATACGAGAAGCCATGAGATAGTCTTTAGTCATAGTTCCTGCCCTACGGTGGTAGTGCTTGAGTAATTCAGCAACATTACGTTTTTTTGAAGCAGTGGAATGATCGAGGCTGAATCAGGTTGCAGTTAATGACAGATTGCCATTGTCGAGGTTTGTGGATGGACAATCAAATGGATAGAAAACCCAGGTAATATCCAACTCAACCTATTGTTGTTAAGTTGGGCTATTCAAATGGATAGGAAAGCCATGTAATCTCCAACTATAGCCTTACATATTGCTGTTAAGTTGGGCCATTGTAATCAAATGGATAGAAAAGCCATATAATCTCCAACTAAACTTATTGTTGTTAAGTTGCGCTTACTAGTGGACAGAAAAGCCATGCAATCTACAACTATACCTATTGTTGTTAAGTTGGGCTACATGTAACTCAAGTTGATAGAAAAGCCATGTAATCTCCAATTATGCCTAGACTCTATTGTTAAGTTGGGCTACTCAAGTGGACAGAAAAGCCATGTAATCTCCAACGCTACCTATTGTTGTTAAGTTGGGCTAAGTTGGTAGAAAAGCCATGTTGTCTCTGACTGTACCTAGGCTTATTGTTGTTAATTGGGCTTACTCAAGTGGATAGAAAAGCCATGTACATGTAATCTCCAACTATATACCTCCTGTACATGTATATTGCTCTTAAGTTGGGCATGCATGTACTTTCGGGACTTTTTTTGCCAATTTATTAATAGAGTAGGCGTAAGATGACATTGAGTTGAGAAGGTTGTGGCTGAGATGGTTAAGTTGAAAATGAACGGTACCGGTATGATTGGAGTGGTGCAAGAATCCAACTCACGCATTCAAACTTTCCAATTTAGGATAACAAATGCAGCTGATGTTCATTTTCTGGTGTGAATGCTGTGAAAAAGAAACACACGCAAAAAGATGAGAGCTTTTCATGGCGACGCAGCGAAACCGCAGTAAAACCTCGCCATCATTCTAACTCTGGCTTACAGGAAAAACATGCTATCACGAACAGGGAGGTTATTTTCCAGCACATTGCACAGGAAATGGAATCAATGCTTGGTGCATTTTTGAAGCCACAACATTTTTAGCCGGTCCCAGGCTGTGTCTAATATTGCCTGGAGCTATAGGTAAAAAACAAAATACACGGTCGCATGTAGTTTGTTGCGGAACTGCCGTTGGGGAGCAATCTTGGATTAGACAAAGTCTGTCACAATGTGGAACCATGTTGCCTCTATACATCTGGGATTCAGCCTAGGTTTTAACGGGCATCCTGCTAATTAAGAGATTCACCAAACTGCGTGGTTCATTCCTGATGGACAATAAGGAGGGAAGCGTTGAAGGCGGGTAGCCGGAAGCTCGGTCAGCCATACCCAGGACCAAGATACGGAGAAAGTGGCAGGAGAATAAGAATCGTTCAACGTCGTTGATCTATCTGGTCGTGGGAACCTGCTGAGCCTGACAGCCTGAATCTGACATCATCCAAAGCTACTGCATGGTTTCTGTTCGTCATTGATGTACATTGATCAACTCCAGTGGTTAATTAATTTTTGCAACAATAATGAAATAAATCCATTTTGACTGAATCATACGATTTTCAAGTGAAGTTCAGTAACCTATCGGTGATTATATTAGGTGTCTTGTGCATCATTGGTTTTCTGTTTAAATATGATTTACCGTGTCTCCCCAATCCTAAAGTGGGACCATTAGTCCAGTAAATACGGTAACAGAATCAGAAAATTGCTTCATTTAATTTGCATCCCTTCTTCATAAGAACTCAGTGGAGTTTCTGAGCAGTGAAGATGCAAAATTTGATTTGTCTGTCCACAGAAAATCTGGCCATTTCTGTCAATATACACATCGTCTGCCTCAGCTGGAAAAATATGCGACGTGACAAAAATTGATTAGTTTTTCCCCGTCCCCATAATAATTGCGTCAAAGTAAAAGGGAGAGTGACATCGGTGAAATTCCATGCCTTAAAATAAAAATATGGGATAATGGATTCTCCTAAAACATCCCTTTTTTGTTGCTGGTGAAAACCATTAAAGTTTAATCCTAAGTATTGTTGTAGTTGAGGACCTCCTTCAGGAAAGTGCCATGCTTTTAGACGCTGTCTCCATTTTCAGTTCTCATTGCCAACATTGTGGTGATGATATACTAGTACTTAACAAAAGCAGTGTTTATATGCAGATTATCATACGTGATAGCCTCTTACACATATACTCATTCCAGATATATTTCATCTATCCAGGATATCGTGAGTGGTAGGAAAAAAGACTGAAAGCTATTGCGCGGCGCTGTCATTCTTCGAGCCGAGTAGGCCCTGAATGCATCTGCATCTACTTTCAAGTTGTGTTTTTAAAGAGCCCTCCAATGCATTTGNCGTTGAAGGCGGGTAGCCGGAAGCTCGGTCAGCCATACCCAGGACCAAGATACGGAGAAAGTGGCAGGAGAATAAGAATCGTTCAACGTCGTTGATCTATCTGGTCGTGGGAACCTGCTGAGCCTGACAGCCTGAATCTGACATCATCCAAAGCTACTGCATGGTTTCTGTTCGTCATTGATGTACATTGATCAACTCCAGTGGTTAATTAATTTTTGCAACAATAATGAAATAAATCCATTTTGACTGAATCATACGATTTTCAAGTGAAGTTCAGTAACCTATCGGTGATTATATTAGGTGTCTTGTGCATCATTGGTTTTCTGTTTAAATATGATTTACCGTGTCTCCCCAATCCTAAAGTGGGACCATTAGTCCAGTAAATACGGTAACAGAATCAGAAAATTGCTTCATTTAATTTGCATCCCTTCTTCATAAGAACTCAGTGGAGTTTCTGAGCAGTGAAGATGCAAAATTTGATTTGTCTGTCCACAGAAAATCTGGCCATTTCTGTCAATATACACATCGTCTGCCTCAGCTGGAAAAATATGCGACGTGACAAAAATTGATTAGTTTTTCCCCGTCCCCATAATAATTGCGTCAAAGTAAAAGGGAGAGTGACATCGGTGAAATTCCATGCCTTAAAATAAAAATAGGGGATAATGGATTCTCCTAAAACATCCCTTTTTTGTTGCTGGTGAAAACCATTAAAGTTTAATCCTAAGTATTGTTGTAGTTGAGGACCTCCTTCAGGAGAGTGCCATGCTTTTAGACGCTGTCTCCATTTTCAGCTCTCATTGCCAACATTGTGGTGATGATGATATACTAGCCTAGTACTTAACAAAAGCAGTATTTATATGCAGATTATCATACGTGATAGCCTCTTACACATACTGATTCCAGATAGATTTCATCTATCCAGGATATTGTGAGTGGTAGGAAAAAGACGGAAAGCTATTGCGCGGCGCTGTCATTCTTTGAGCCGAGTAGGCCCTGCATGAATGTAACTTTCAGTTGGGTTTTTAAAGAGCCCTCCAATGCATTTGTACATGTACAACAGATTACATGTACTTCCTTTACTTCCATTTTATTTTCTCATGCAACAAGACTTGCACTGAAAGGATTAGTTTGTATCATGTTCATCAGTCTCCAAACACAATCTTAAGTCTACACTGGCAGACATCAAAGTTTGTTCAGGATCTAAATTGTCCAAATCGCTTCTTGCTTTCCCGCTCCTACCCATCTATAACAATACGTAGTACTAACACAGAGAATTAGATGGCCAGCCTTATTAGGTTTGCCGCATTGGAATGATGTTATCCGACCGTCTGATCCGCCGATGACCTCTGGGTGTTACACAAAGCCAATAAGGAAGCAATGAAAGTGATGAGTAAAGCCGCTCTTTTCCTCGCCTTTGATTCTCAGAAGATAGAGAGAGAAGAGGGTAATGGCTTTCACCTCTGATGGTGACTGGATTATGTAATGCCATCGTCTAGTCTCTGGTGGGTCATCTTGTCAGACAACGAAGCCGATTGGTAGAAGACTACAAGTATACGTAGATGTACAGTACACGTACACTTGTAGTACTACATATGGACGGGGGCTCTAGGAAAATTTTCCGGGGACGAATTTTCCTGTAACCATGGACGGGTTTGCTGCAGCGCCTCTTCAATAGAGAATGGTTCCAAACTGTCTCTACAACAGACTGGTGATCAGACCAACTTCTCGTTGGATGAGAGGCAAAATTGCGAATTGCAGCTCATGGATTTTCCTGTATAGAGCTTTTTTATTGCACAAGCATGACACTTTTTGCCACCTATGAAGGATGACCCAACACAAGCTGCAACTGGCCAAAATTGCCAACACTTACTGGGATAGATGATGACTTAACGTGGTGCCCAGGGAGGCATAAATCATGACAGAAGTAGGTTTCAGATATGGCAAAAATGACCAAAGGTTGGAAAGAAGAACCTCATGGGTGAAGTCGATAAAAAATATTCTTATGACCAAGTCGAATATCCAAAATAAATTCACCTCCCGGGGTAATAAAGACAGTGGAAGCTACGACTACTGGGCTGCTGCCCCCTGAAGTCATTTATCGTACATTGTCCAGGTCTCCTTTTTTCTCTTGAGAAAGAAGTTCCTTTCCATTCATAATATTTCATTTATCAAATGTTGTCTGGTTTCTGTAATATAGCGGATGAGCTACATTGAAGGCAGGTTCAATCTCGTTTGCTAGTCATGCAAAGAACAGTGCACGTTTGCACTAAAAAAGGACAGTCCTGCGATTACATGAGCCAAACAGGGTATACAGACACAAGCCAGTTAACAATGGCTTCACGGTCGAGAACTCCTTGTGAAGCCTTTGTTTACCGGTGTGTCCGCGCACCGTCGCTTCGGCTGCGATTACATCATAGAATTAGGCCTATGAACGCACCGGTTAACAAAGGGTTCTCGACCGTGGAGCCATTATTCAGGCCGGGCGTGTCCGTATACCGTATAAGCTATGTAATCCCTTGTGTAATCGCACCCTTATTGTTCCTTCAAGAAAGCTTTGTTTACGCTCACTGGATCAGCCCTGGTTCCGATGCCTCCATTCAGTTATGTACACTCTGTTGAAGTATTATGTATTCCTTAATTACATTACTCCCTCCGAGATGGCACAATCAGCTCCAATTGTCATCTATCAAATCCAATTTTCTTGTCTCCTTTGAAGTCAATAGGTTTTGGTTTCCTTCGAGTAGGATGTTGTTTCTGGGAAACCAAGAGATCGCTAGAATAGATACTCCGAAGGGACTCGAGAGGATCATGAAAGTGCAATTTTTTTTCTGTACCAGCGAAGTAGAATTGAATGAAAATCTTCTTTTGATAGGGTAAAGAAATTTCCATCAAATCTTTTCCCTAACAGTAGCTTTAAAGAAATCCGTAGCTAAATATAGTTTGCTTTGGCCAACTACAGAATAGATTATTTCATTCTGGTAGAACAAGATCAATCTAGCAGCAACCAGTGAAGGTGACTTTGTGCAGTCATGCAACAGACATGACTCAAAGGGACATCTGTCATTGCATTTCTTTGCTGATGACAAATTCTAATTACTTCTGACCAACTTTTCAAGGCTTCTTCCTCTGGTATGTACACGTTGCGTGGAAGAACTGGCTTTGAAGTTCCTTTTTGCAGCCTTCTCAGTTACGTCCTTATCAGCCAATAACCAGCCATTTCTTGCCTTTGTGAAGGCATCTGAAGCATCTTATTGGCTGATCAGCAATGGACACTTGGGAGGACTCCGTGACCGCAGTCTCGCTGGCTGTTCTAGGTGGGCTTCGAGTCGATGAAATGGTAATGTTATAACGATCTTGGCCTGGTGGTCGAGTAGTTAACATGCTTGACAAGCCTTACCAGGGTCAGTGCGTGGGTTCGATCACGCGGCCTGGACAAGTGTAAAAGAGTTGGGATCTAAAGAAGGTGTCTGTCGGATGAGACTAAAAGCCGTGGTTCCGTCTGGTTGAGTATCTATGCCAAGGCAAGTGTAAGACCCCCACATGGGAACAGCAGCCTGCAGTGCATGGACTCAACATCTCGGCACAATCCCACGGGGTCAGATAGTGTGTAATGATGATGATGATGGTGAGTTCTGGGAAATAATGTAAAAAAGCAATCAATAATCTTGAAAAAGAAGCCCTCCTTCATTGTCAGATTACTTTGCAGAACCTTGTTTTCTATGAAGCCTTTCTGAATGGCTCATCTGGTGTTTTACCGTACAACCCTTTCGAGCCTATTTCTTATGAGAGTACACAGTCTCTGGACCATTTCCGTCAGTTTCCGTTAAAAGCAACTGTGTCAACTCCGTCCCGTGATCTAATTTCCTCTGCTGCATGTGATGCATTTAGAATTCCCAGTTGTCATTTTCCTCAATCACTGTGAAAACTGAATCAGAGAGCTCACAAACCTACTTAGTGCAGATATTGACAATTCAATAGTAAAAGCTGGCATTTAATGTGGGGGACAAGGGAAGAATAGTCAAGTGAAAATGTTGACGCTCGCCAATATCTCTGGTGTTGACTTCATTAGAACTATCTTTTGTCAACCAGGGGAAAGTTTGACAGGAATAATAGCATCCGCGAACATCACAGTAAAAGAATTTGGCAAAAAGCAACCATACATGAAAACTGTTGGGAACATCTTTAAGATGACACTCTGCAGAGCCAAATGCTCTGAACTCTCAGTTGCTGCGATCTTCAGATACACTACAGATCAGATGCTTCGAAGAACTCTCAATTGCTGCGGTCTTCAGATACACTACAGACCAGATGCTTCGAAGAACTCTCAATTGCTGCGATCTTCAGATACACTACAGATCAGATGCTCCGAAGAACTCTCAATTGCTGCAATCTTCAGATACACTACAGATCAGATGCTCCGAAGAACTCTCAATTGCTGCAATCTTCAGATACACTGCAGATCAGACGCCTTAACTCTCAATTGCTGCGGTCTTCAGATACACTACAGACCAGATGCTTCGAAGAACTCTCAATTGCTGCGATCTTCAGATACACTGCAGACCAGATGCTTCGAAGAACTCTGTGTTCTTTAAGATCCATTGCTATAATTCTTTAGACAATCAAGCAAGTTCTTGCCAGCTCTCAGCCATGTTATTGGATTTGTAGTGTCCCAGCGGACCCGACAAAATCAGCAAGGCTTCTTGTTGCATAATGAATGGGAGTGCTGGATGAGATGAACTCAATCTTCCGAATGCAAATGCAGAATTGTGATCCGGACAGCGGGAGGAATCGGAACGCCTTGTCCTTTCCTATGGAAGTCTTACGTTTTTTCATAGCCCGATAGCAAAATGTCGTCCGTTTGTATGATTTTGAGGCGAAGAAAAAATATCATCAACGATATCAAATTTCCCAATAAAATCACATGTCTAGCTGTGCTACACGATGTTGTTTTTGCATTCTACTGAAGTGAGTGAACAGCCTTTCATTGGTTTTGCGTCAACCCTTTCACTCCCAGTTGCGATTTCACTGAAAGTAATAACCTAACAAAACCTGGTCACATTGGATTTCATTGGCAAGGGCTCTCTGGGAACTTCCCAATGAATACCATTACATGTTTGTGGTGAGATCCATGTGCCGTTCAAGCTTTTTACATACTATTGTCATTTTCGACATGATTGGCCTTGGCAAGTGACACTGAGGTTTATTCATCGGTACTGGGATAGCTTTTCGTGACAAGATTTGCCATGATGATGCGCATTCCTGATATAGTGTTTCATCTCAACTTATGGTAATTGTTGCTGTCAGATATCATATCTATTGAATATATCTATATGTATTACTATACCTCCAGAGTCATTTTTTCCCCAACGTTGTCTAAAGAAGCTCTCCTGAAACAACATAGCCTCTGGCAGGTGCTGTCGAGCTAAGTAGTAGTCAGAATGGTAAAGAGTATCGACCTTACTTCAAGAGTCATCATTGCTTTTTCTCCGTTATTCTTTTTTTTACGTGATGATGGACAGTTGATTGGTTTATTTGGCGGGAGTTGCAGGATGCACTGACCGCCAAACTAAGCGGCAAGAAGCTTTCTTTGTTCTGTTTTAAACACAGCGGAGTCGGTCGGCATTGTTGGTGATCCCATGGTGATCCCAGGATGGGGATCAAGGATATTCAATTGACGAAGGCTTTTGTCATTTGGATGGTGCTTTCGATGACACCTATGATAGGCCAGCATCAGCCAGATTGAAGAATACGTATATTTCGTCACAAAGAAGTATTTCTTTCACCAATATCCTTGTCTCTAACTGTATTTCCCCGCAAATCTGACACTTTCATAACCGCCACCTTGGCTTTTGTTACTTTGAGCCCCTTAAAAATTCCTATTACCTATGAAAGGATATGCAGTGTGAGAAGAACGCCGCGGGCTCGCTCGCTGTTCGAGAAAATAATTTCCTGTTGCTTCCACAGATCGATATTTATATGTTTTAGATTACAACCGAAAGTATTCAAATCTTACACTTAAAATGGATATTGAATCTTATAAGAAAAGGGGCTCAGGAGGCGAAATCTGCGGAAGTTGAATCATATTTGGTCATGCCTCTTGCCCTACTCTAGTATCCTATCCATCTGAATTCAACGGCAACTGATATTACAGTCATGCCAAGGGATAAAAACCATGTCCAACCTAAATTGGTAATTGATCCTTGAATCATAGCAAGGATCTTGTGCTATTGGCCGCCTTTGATTTTTCATGAGTTGGTTGCAGAAAAATTGCATATTGATGAGTTGATGATAATTGGTTAGTCACGGATAGGCTATGTCCTAATTCATCGGGATTACCGTTAAATTACACATTACACCCTGTTTTTATATGAGATTATGTTCAGTGATTGTGCATTTGGTTGTATGAATGTTCAATGATTGTGCATTTGGTTATGAGTGGGAATTTACCAGAGGTGTCATTACAAAAAGCAATCTCCTTGAAGCATCCATCTAGCTAATCATTTTGTAACCGTATTTCAATGGTTTAAGTTCGAGTTGTTTTCTACACCCAACCTTTGCCGTTACACCCTTAAGCCACTCTTAAAGGTTTATCTTATAAAAAGATATTGAATTCACTAAATGCCATTTGAAATGCACTATAATTCCTCAGATTAAACCCTTTTTTCTGCATCTGACATTTTGAAATATGCAAAACGTATTCCAGGCTGATCATGGGCTAAACCTTCTACTGCTACATAGCTTATTGTGACATGTCATAACGCCTGTCGTTGCCTTCCTCATTGACAATATAATCTCTTTCTCAATACCATCTCGCGCTGTTTTGAATCTAATGAAAGCAGATTCCCTGGCGATTTGAACAATTTTTATATCTTGTCGGCAAGAAGTGTCTTCCTTAAGAGAAGGCATTGCTGCTGGCAATGAATGATATGGAGTTGATTATTAATTGAGATTTAATGCTGCTGAGTATTCAGTGCACAATCTGCCAATGCTTCATTATTACTAGTAATATGCTTCTTGACAATAGTCGGAAGTACAAGTGTATAGACCTATATCAGTTTATTGCTCCTCTCTATCAAATGATAGAAGGTCAGTTCAAAACGTCAAGAAGATTGTCTGCTGGCCTCGGAGAGTGACTTTTCGCAACCGCCCAGTCAGGCCAACTAAAAACGCTTATCTATTCGGGTATATTCCGACAATAGAAAATCGTAACCTAAATGTACAGGAGGTCTATCCGGGTGATTACGAAAATTCTCTCTTACCAATCAATGAAGTCACGGTTGGCGCTTTCAAAGAGTGACAGCATTCTTTTCTCTTAATTCTACTTTGGCCTAATTGGAAGTGATTATTGGTGTGAAATTGACGATCGTCCTCAAATCCATTGGTTAACTGGCTCATTTTTCCTTATGACGTAACAAGCGGGCTTAGCCTGGATATTGTGGAGTGACCTCTTAAACATAAAAGACGTGAAAATACAGTATAAAACGACTTATTGCGCCTGTCTCTCCTGCATTGCACGGACAGCCCAGTGTATGCCATATTTGATGTACTGTTTTCTATTCATCGTTGCAGGAATATGAAAACTATTATGACGCCGGCATGAAAATTCCACGAAAAAGGAGCACGCCGGCCATATTCAGACTGAATAAAGAGAATCTAGTAGACTGAAAACCTGCCCACACCAGGAGTTTTATTAGTAATGCTGTGAAAAGAGCCCCGTGATTGAATCAGTTTGTCTGCATCTGCTGTGTTAACTCGATAAACCTGCCATTAGCACCATGTCCTTCTCACATTGAAGGTACCAACCATAATCACGTTAACCCTTCTAGAGGAGATGCGTCGTCACTTGAGTGACAGCGACGTGAATATCGTCATGAAAATTCAATTCCGTGAGATGATGCTTCATGGGAGTGGAACCTAATTGGTTAATTTCAGACGACCTTGCATGACATTGAAGAAATCTTGCCTGCTTTTCGTCGGTAACCATAGGATGTTTGCATGATATGGAGCCACCTCATTAGGGTGGTTCGTCTATTTTTCCATTATGACCCTGTCGATGGGCAAGTAAACAACATTAAGGGGACACAGCCCTGAATACTTATAAGGTCGCCTCGCTGTGTTGCATATGTTCGGATGGCTTAACTAGAGTGTGCCTGCATTTAGTATTTAGAGGTCTTGTTCAATCCTTATATGAAGTGGTCGGACAAGGCTCCAATTTGCTTGGTATGTAAAACCCGTGAAGGATTTACCGGTACCAAGACTTCACCTATAGAAGCTTGACGTAAATGGCAATTTCTTTGATTTGCTTGTCACAGTCTAATCCAGGGTCCATGTTATATAATGGTGATTTCCTTTGTAATGGTCCTACCTACACCTATTGCCTGAAGTCCACTCCACAATGGTCGGCAAGTCAATTACAGAAAAAAACCTTCGTTTTGTCCCACAAGCACCAGGGAATGATGGAAATAGCAGTTATCAGATTACCTTGGAATTTTTGCCGAACAAGATATGAGATTTTTGTCAAAAGAACAAGTCATGAAAGTGTATTTCATTAACAACATGTACTTCTGATGAAGTTATGTCCCAAGATGACGGGGAAAAGAAATTTGGTGATCTTGTTATAGGAAACTATAGTCTAAATGATTTAGTTTCTCCATTTCCTTGTGTGGCCTCTATTACCGGTGTCTTTTTTTTGTTGAGGAAGACAATATCCTCGATGGAGCTAATCCATAATTAAAAGATGGAAACATTCCACATTACCGGTAATGTAGGAACAGTGGTATTAGCGGAACCCTGTTTCGCATCTCAGACGTCAGTTCATAACCTGAATATGAATGCCGACTTATTGTTATGAGGGCATGGAAGCACTGCACTGGTAATCTCCTAAGAAATTATCTTTCAAACCCTGAGACAGAAGCGAAATTGCAAAAAAATATAAGAAAAAACTGAATGAAGTCAACAAAATGATCTCCTCCGACCAGTACTTGGAGATGAAGTAACCAGCCGCCAGCAATGATCCCAATATTATCTGACTCACATTTCTTTATCGACATCTTGTCAATAGTATAACCACAATGGCAGTGGACAAATATCCATGTAGGTGTTTATTATGCATCATTCTGTCATTGCAATTCAGATTACATCAACTGAGGCTAGTGGCTGTTCCTCCTGTCATGTCATGTAGGGATGGTTGTCAGGACGCGGTGCGGAGTCATCAGTTTTGTCACCTATAGGCTTGTGGGTGAAATTAAACGTCAGACCCACAGCTCATTTGGTTGAGAGGGACGTGACATACTTCCATCGGGGGTTAGTTTTTCTCTCCCGGAGCTATGGTTTCCTATCGCATCACTGCCAAAATTTGTTAGTAATGTAGAGAAAATTATGACGATCAGCTCTAAAATCATTTGGATGGATACACTCCCTGACAAATTTGTTCCCATGCATCCATGATTGAAGAGCTGATCATCGTCGCAACTTTCTTTCGGCTATCACTGAGAAATCTGGGGAGTTACGACTCGAAAAAAATCTTGCTGGATGACCACAGCATTAAAGGTTGACCATTGCCTGAATATGCTGAGCTGAAGCAATTCAGAACAGTCTATAGCAACCAGAAATAGAAGAAAATGTGAGGTGAAGAGCAGGTTGGCGACTGTAAGAGGAGGACAGTATCGTGTTAAGGATCTGCGGATGGGAAAATTTCGGATGTGAACATCTGCCAAAGGTAATGATTGATCATAGTATTGACAGGTTAGGTGAAAGAAATATCGTGGCGTGAACGCTTCGCAGAGCCGGTCATGCTTTGAAGGACGTTATTTCTTGTAAGACTGGAAGAAAGTTTTGGGTTCAATGCCTCTGAGAATATCTTGGCGTGAACGCTTCGGAGAACTGGTCATGCTTTGAAGGACATTTATTTCTTGCTGTATGGCTGTAAGAAAGTTTTGGGTTCAGTGGCTCCGAGATTCTTGGCAGAGAATTTCATTACCAATGAAGTGGAAGTGTGTCGAACAGTTGGTGTTGTGAATTGAAAACTGAAGAAGTACCCTTCACGAGCTCAAGTAAGATTTCTAAACAAAACAATTTCATTTCCATTCAACAATTTATATGTCATCACTTAGTCTTTCCTTTGATATCGGAACTGCTTTGCACAGACTGGTGAGTAACAGCCTTAGACAGAGTTTCACTCTTAAGCGGCGAATCCACTGTCGCGATTTGGGCTTGAGACGGGGTTGCGGTCCCTTGCGATCGCCTTATATGGCAATCGGGAGTCCTTAGAAGGTAACCGCAAGAGAACGCAACCCCGTCTGAAGCCAAAATCGCGACAGTGGATCACCCGCTTTAATCTCCCTCAAAATGCTTCTGCCAATCAGCGACAGATCATCCAAGATCAGTTCAAGTTCAAAACCTCTGTAATTGACTTCGCCCTCCTATCACTACTTTGCCTGAACTATCATGAACAAGAGATGACATTCGATGTCATTATTTTCACTTCAGCATCCAGTGTCAGGCTATCGTTATCAATTGCATGTCACACTGTATTTAACGACGTTCAGTTGATTAACATTCACGATGCTAACGATCTCGTGCTCGGTGGATTCTCAGTTTACTGGCTTCTTCCTTCGTGGTTTAGTTAAGCTGCTTGTTCCGGCATGCAATCCCATGGCAATAGTCCTTTACAGAACGTCTTGCTATCACATCATGATCGGTGCCTTCAGAGGACGTGAGCTGTGCTTACAATGAACATTGGCCAAGGAGCAGGGATACTTCCCCGGTATTTCAAACCTTGAGCTGGCAATATAGATTCGAACTAGATTTGCTTTGAACTGCTGCATGAACCTGAGCCTCCTCATTCCAACTGACTGTACTTAATTCTCTCGCCTAGCCATCATAAATTCTAAGAAAAATCTACTTGAAGGACCCAACAAGCCTGTTTGCTGTTATTGCATTAAAAAAATTGCTAACCCACCAAGTGAAAGTCGCCCAGTTGCTCAATCCCTGTCATTCCTCGACACAAGGAGAACCTGTATCAGGCAGATAAATTGACTTAGCTCGAGACCGGAGCTAATTATAGGTAAACATGGCTGTTGATTTCCAAACCCGAAAGTAATTGACAATATTAGATTACAGTGTCAGAGAGAAGCAGCGTGATCAGCCTCAAGGTTATTTGGTCATTCCTCCGTATCTTGTATCTTTGACCTTCAGATCTCAATGGCCAACTGATGCTCCCAAAAGGCAAGAACCTCCTCTATCTGACTGATCATCTCCGAGAGAAGAGCCTTTGTTGCTTGAAAAGCTTCTCACATCTCAGGTTTACGAGTGAATCAGGCTTTCGGTGATTAGGTGACAGCTGTGGGATCATCAACAAGGAAACATCTCTACGAACATAATGGAATCGAGTTTTTGGTGACATCTTTTGACGACAATTTGCCGACAATAGCAAAAAGATGCTGTTTGATGTCTTGTGACTTCATCTATGAAACTGGAGCATTATTGTGGTATGTATTTTCAGGGTCTGGATCGAAGTAAATATGAAACTGTAACAAGCCACTTTTTCTTCCGGAGTCAGATTCTGATGGAAGTCGTTTGTATAAAACGAGTTCCTTTGGTCTTATTGGCTTCGTTTTGGTTTCTGAAGGCAACTTTCTTTTTGATCCTTTGCATTAAAGGACAATTGAGTGGATCTGTCTATCAATAAAGATGGAGTTAAGGATTCTCGACAGGGTTGCATTTGAAGATGTAAAAGGAATGGGCCCTCAGGGCTAAAGTGTCATTGTATCTCTGCACTCCAGTACTTTGTGAAGAAAGGAAGAATTGAGTCGTCTGCACCAGTCAAGATGAAGTAGGCCTATGATCTATACATGTAAGCTGTTATTCTGAAGAAAAAGAAGAATTATACCCGAGTCCTCTGCACCAGAACAGAATATCTCATCACCACCAGATTGCATAAGCTGACTCCCTCACTTTAGTTACATTAGCTACGTTTAGCCTCCCTTCATCAGAGCACAGTTAATCACCTATTATAGGAAGGTAATCTAGCAAGGAAGGCTGCAGTAGCAGATAGAGTGAGTTGTAATGACTTGGCTTTGCCGTTGGCAACATTTCTAATCTTGGTGGCTGTGCAAGTTTGTCCAAGCGGTATCAAACATTGGATGTGAATGTGATGTGACTGCTGATGGTTCTCATCGTCAGCACAACGGCTCCATTAATTTGCAAAGGGGAGGAAAATACATGTATCAAATAAAAGTATTCAAACCCTTAGGAACCAGGCCAAAGACTGAGATTTCACTTCCTGTCGAAGTTACACTCAACTGCAACGTAGAGGAACAACTTGAGATATCCTCTTTCCACTTGTTTCTTCGTTTCGAATCTTTGTTTTGTGTGTTCTTTTTGCTTCCATCGTCGTAGCACCGTAAAAAAACATTTGGTTACCAAAGCGAATAGCTCATGATTTGGTCATTAGATGTTGCTTTTGGTTAATTATTTAGTCACCTGTTGCTCTATTGTGTTCATTTGACGAGCCTAGCCCTTGTGTTCTCTTTTCGTCATCCGTTACTTTGTGTGAATCAGTATTTTACCAATTTCTTCTTCACTGAAATCGGCCTTCACACGGGCCTTCACTTTGGGTTAATCATTCAGAGGTTGATTGTATCATTGATTGCATCGGTTTTCATGTAGGTATTGGATCTATACAGTACGCTGAACCGAAGATGGTTCAAATCAAGATCTGTGCATTGAACCATTCATCGGTGCCGTAGAGTCGGGTCCAATGTCTTCAAGGATTTATGGCTTCCTTGCTGACGACTCAATATGCTCTCTCAGGCGACATAACTCTGCCTTGAATGGAATCCTCCCAATGCAATGGAGGGCCCAGATTGCCGCAATAGACTAGATTTGCATGCACGAAATTCCATAAATAGTTGTCTGAGGGGAAGTATTCTTGCCGGCAAGTTGAGTAATGTTCGGAAGGGAGATTGACTATTGATGTTGTAAATAGGATGTGTGGTTTGTAGCTCTCGTGGGATTTGTGTGAAACCAAATTGCTTATCACACTCTGAGGTAGCAATTCCTTTACCAAGACACCATAGGATTATGACTACCGGAGCGAAGTGCCCTCTATATGTGAAATGTGTATGGTGACCCACGAAAAGTAATGGTGGGTACTGGCATCATAATTTACATGGATGATGAAATTTTGGTGATGCTACTCAGTTCTTCACTTCAGTACAAACGTTAGAAGGAGTGGTGACTCCAGTTAGGAATCGAACCAACGATCTCCGAATCCTACAACTTAACATTCTGCCTTTGCACCATCATGACTCCTGTTTTAGAAATTGTTGAGCTGAAGTTGAAGAGGTCCACTTGGCAAAATGGACAAGCAGTATGTGTCGCTATCTCATCTACACGTTGAAAATAACTTAAGTGGCCAAGGACTTAAAACTCTTTGAACCCATTTGAAATCAGAGATGTTGTGAGCTTTATCTTGAAGCCTGGTCTGATCAAGTGATTGCTAAATGATCCAAATTGACTCTGAAGTGGATCAGGTGATCAGCCAATTTGCTTAAGTTATAGATGAGCTTTATTCCTCCTCTTGACAGTGCTGATTGTAGCTAAACTCCGCTAATGGCTTGTTTGTGTCATGGGTCCAGCTGGTTATCCCAGGCTGCAATTAACTTCAAACATATGCCCCGGCGTTCAAGGCCAGAAGTAGTTAAAAGAAGTGCGTTGTTTGAAATAAGCATCTTGTATACTACTCCTGTATGTTAGCTGGAGATTATCGTCAGAAGATGTTGGTGCAGCCGTACATTTCGGGTCCATAGATGTTGCCTCAAGGTTCAAGGTTCAGTTGAGGAGTGTTTTTTCTGCCCAAGCCCAGTTTCATTTTGGCACCAGTGTCCAGGCCTGATTGCGAAGTCTGACATTACATACTGGGAAAGCAGAATATTGATTGAAACTCCGAAATGTTTGTCAGCGTTTATTTACACCTGCACAGCATTTTGTGTGACAACGATGTTCAGCAAATGTTTCCTGATTAGTGATAATCTCTGAAATGGAAGTTTGTTTGATTACTAACCGTTTGCAATTAACCTGGATGCACAAAAGCGCTGGAACCAGATATTTCCCAGTAACGGTCCTGTAAAACGTCACTGGTCATCATTTGGTGAATGATTGATGATAACCCGTGGGTGCTAATGCAACCAACATTTTTAACTGTTTGCCCAATTTCATCATGCTTTTACGCCCGACTGTTAGATTACCGTATGCATTATGTCATCTGTGATTCAGTGATTATAATACCGACTGAATGCCACAGCAAGACCAGTCATCATTTTACATTTCACCAACTTGTAGACTGATACCACAAATGAATCAAACCATTTTTACTGATACTCATTGCTGGGTAAAGGGAGGCCAAAAATCTTCTGTGTTCCATGACCCGACATCCATGTACATGTACAGAAGCTGTCTTGCGTTTCTAACCAAGTTTTGTACGTTTTGCCAATAGAGTTGACCCAGTAGTCTTGAACGTTAGTTGTGGTGTTGATATTTTTGGTGACTGGGAGGGGAATGTGGATGGTAGTCAGCTGCCCTGCATTCAGAGAGACTTTAGTGAAAAGTCTCTCTGAATGCAGGGCAGCTGACAGGGATCTGTGGTTATAAGTATTTATTAGCAAATGCAGATTTGTAGGGAAATGGAAGGGCTGGGGAGATATTCATCCTGCGACAAAACGTTTTCAGCCAAAAAAATAAACAGAGAAACTGACACGTGAAAAAAATAAAATTCCCATCGCAAGGATCGAACCCGGCGCCCCGGATTAGGAGCCGGACGCTCTACCGATGCGCCAGCCGGCCACGTCATGACGGTGGCTGCTCAATAAATGTTTATAAACATATCCCAGCTACTCAACATATTTTTATGTTAATTAAAAATGACGTTGCAAATCAGAATAATCTTCCAAAAATCGCATTTTACAACATCCACAGAGCAAGTCCCCAGCAAATCTGTCAGCGTATCGCTACATAATGTACCCATCTACGTTCACAGTCACTAAAAACGTGAACCAGCCGTCCGGTATATTCCATCTGGACATTAGGTGCATATTTCCTATGAGTCCAGTTCTATTGATTGACCCGTGACAAGTCTTTGGCTAGCTTCGCTGTTGGCCGCTACGCGGCGCGTTGGGCCCTTGCGTCAAGCAGCTTGACACATGTATAAAGGCGTCCGCACACTTGGCCCGATTGCGGTGTGCCCATTGTATGGAGATTAAAAAGGATTTACTGAGGTAATAAGTCAGTCTTTCATGCTGAAGCACAAACTAATAACAAATGTGAAAATGACGACAGCAAGCAGGACGTGATGAAAAGGCATGCCATTGGTCGAACAATACAATGCATTTTGCATAATTTTACATACGTGGGCTCAATCTGAAAATTATAACCAGCGACCTGTTAGATTGAAAGTACGGTATATTCATCTGTTCTGCGTGTTGTTTGCTTCTCTGACCAATCTTGCCTGTGGACGAATAGATACAGACATAATCCATTTCCATTCCATCACAATAATACGATAAAAACTGACGAAAACAGGTGATATAATGATACTGATATCATTGTGCTCGTGCACCATCGAGATATTGCCATACTGTTTTTCTAGCAAACAGCTTCCCGATACATATCCGCCCACATTATATGTTATATAAGGAGAAGCTTGTAATGTTTTTTTAGTTTGATAGCTTCATGGGGAAATACCATAGACAGGACCAACATAGACCACTTGTATGATTGTGTTACACGTTTCCTTTTAAGTAAACTGTCAAAAGCTAAAAAGAAACTAAGGCAGTGAGTGCTGTAAATGACACTTCGGAAATATCAGTCGAGGTACTTTTGTACCGTCCATGAATCATTTATTTTACAAGCAGTTTATATTGGCACCATATTTTTTTTATTCCAGTGTTGACATGTTGTTTTGAATTTGAAGAATGCACGGCTCTGCCCAACAGTGCCAATGAATTCTGTGTTGGAACACTTCCCTTGCGCTAGAGCACTCCATGAACACTCATAAAGTTATGCAAACTTTTCTCAAAAATCATTCCGATTCATACTTTTTTCCACCATTGAAAGCCTCAGCTGATGTTTGGATGGCGTACATGACCTGTAGGTTGGGACTGGTCGATGAATGGACAAAGCAGATGTAACCACACAAGGCAAAAACCTGTCATCATTTTGCCTCAAGTATTCTTGGCCAACATTTTCGAGGGTGGATCCAGGACAAAGGAAAGCCGTTGGACTTAATGAAATATGCATTGAGTAGAAACCGAAGCCCACTGCGCTCCTCACAGAAGTAGAAACGAGACACTGTACGTTGAGCCCATCAATAATTTTGGGCTGGAGTTTCAGAGAAGTGTGCTCTTTTCTTTCTCCCTCGTTACTAGAGTATTCATAGAATTGGTGTTGGAGTGTCATTGCCGCAGCGGATGTTTACCACTGCTGTGGTTTTGGCAGTATGCATTGCTCTATAGATTGTGTCATCCTTCATTTGGCCATGATAAACGATACGCTTGTATCGTCGTTTCTTTGCGGAGATGATATTCATAGCATCCCGGTAGTTGATAGGTGATATGTACGTATGAAGACCTTAGTCCATCAAAGAAATTCTCATGTTACTTTTCCAATATGAAATTCCGATATTTTGAAATAGAACTAAGAAAGAACGCTGTTAAACCAGAAAGCTAGGATTTCAACATTTTAAACTGAATGCTTTATAAGAAAGAACGTTCTGGTGCACGGTGACAAAAATGCAGCAGGCCTCAGTGAAAGTCACGTTCTATTATTTTGTTAAATTAAATTCCCGTGGGAAATTTAAAAGGTTATTTATGTCAGCTTGCATTTTCTTTGTGGCATCATTTAGTCGTGGTTGTCATTTGCAATTTACAATGACGGTCCTCATCTTCCCTCCTCGGAGGCAGTGTCAGATCTTGCAGGAGACGAAGGTTTTTTTGGTAGGCAATATCAAGAATGCTGTGAAGGTACTAATAGACTCTGACAATAAGCAGACTCAAGATATTTTTCACCCTTTGCACAAGGTTCACGTAGATGTAGAAGAAAACAGTGATTTTTTTCCTGTCTGTAATCAGATTTTGTAAGGAACTTTTTCGTGGGAAAAAAGAAAAAAAATGAGACATGATGTTGTGTTTCCGTCTACGCTCAGCACTGTGCTTTTGAGTTCCAAGAAGGTTGAAGTCATGTGAGTTTGAAACGATTATTCTAAAAGCCAGCGAATGAATGTGGCTGCAATAGCGAAATCATTAAAAACGTAGATACATTCAAATAGAAGCCCAGCCTTTAGCAGGCATGCCTCTCTGTCAGCGCCAAAAGGCAGAACTGTGCTGATCAGCGACTTTTTCTGTCTAAGCACTTGAAGCTACACTCAAGTAGTGGCACGTTACATCATGAATTTGGCTAATAATTCATGTAGCCAGTAATTACACTTGCCGTTAGCAATAATCACAACGTTTTTTCCCTATGCCGATCCGTTCCTATTAATAACGAGGTATGAATACTGGATGCTGAGTTGAACGTTGGTCAAAGTGGTGATATCTTTTGAAGCTTTTGCTGCGTTTGAGTTCAGAATCGTTTTAATGTGGTCGAGGTAATCGAGCGGTGATTTTCCAATTAGATCATGTTCGACCTGGGTTGACATGGGAAACATTTTAATGGTTCCTCTTTCACAACCAATTTTTAGAAAGACAGCTCTGAATTTCTTTTGATGAATATCACAGAATGAACCCTTTCTGGCCTATGGCACTCCTCCTGCCAAGTAAAGTGCTATTCCAGTGTAAAACGAGAGTGCCTACTGGGGATACCGTATGTATCTTTGGGAACAAGAGGTCATAATGTAAAGAAGTCCTCCCTTCGTATTGTTAGAGAAAGACTGATGTGAATGGAGAAGGCAGAAGACATTGGCTGATATTCATAAAAACTAGCAAATGCTTACTTAAATTTTTGTAGCACATGGTCCTCGCTGTGCAAATCTTAAGTAAAAGCATTTGCTAACTTTTATGAACACCAGCAATTACCAGAAGATGTTCACATCCCACGAACTTCAAACCAAATGTAAGAATGGAGTATAGGCAAAGGACACTACCAAAAGATGGTGAACTGCACACCCCACTTCAAAACAAATGTGAGTGAAGTAGGCAAAAGACATTACCAAAAGACGGTAACTTCACATCCCACTTCCAACAATGAATAAAATAAAATGCTCTCTAGGTATTTTGAAGCTTGGAAAAACCGATCAAAAAACTTACTATCGCAAGAGGATTTACAAGGTAATGTATTTTTCTTCCCACGTCTCCAAGCCCCATGCAACCATCCGTGTAGAATGACTTTGATGCATGTGATCACTGGTGTGATGGGGATTCATGGTTGAGTTATAGCGGTGAAGGTGTGTGAGGCTGATAGACAAGCCTACCATTAACTAGCCATAAACTTCTTATAGAAGGGATAGACAGGGTTTGTTAGATTGTTATTGGCATGCAAGGCATCACGGTGTTGCTGTAAGAAGTGATATGTGGTTTCCTGGTCAGTTCTCTCCGTATTCAATGATTTGGAGATGTTTGGAGTAGCTACACACATTTCGCTTTCTGGTGCTTCTTATAATTCAGTATGTTGCTCTCAAAACTGTATCATTGTTCTGGATGATTTGAAGGATTTCTATGGCTCTAAGCTGTTTCGCATAAAACTGTACGTGAGTTCTACTCGATGCCATTTTCAAATGAGGAATGTCGTGGATTAGTCACAGGAGGATTTCGATACTGACGTAAGAACTTCTCATTGCAGTGTGAGAACTGTTATTGGCTTCTTGGGAATCGAGATGCTGTAAACTACCTCGTAACGAGATTGGCTGTTTGTTAGATACTCTGGTCACAAAGACTCTAGCCTGACCTTTACGTTCTGAAACATACTGATTGAAAGAAGAGAACTCTTTTTGCCATTAGGTCGGCATCACATATTATAAACATTATAGATTTATCATTAGTCTCCACGATTCTATTATGATTGGAGGTCTTCATTAGGACTTTCTCTCAGATGTTGGAGCTACATGTACATTGCTTCAATATTATCCATAGGAGTTATACTAAATGGAAGGGATCCGGGGTAGGTCAATCGAGCAGTTGTCTGGCAGAAATATTGGTTAGCTATACACACAGTTCAGTTCAGCGCCAGCATTTGGAGTGGTGGTTTTGACAAATTTGAAACTGAGTCCACATGGAGAGCCTTTGGACTTCTCCCAACGTTGCCCGCTCTCTGTGAAGCTCAACAACAACAACAACAACTGTACTGGTAACGATTTAGAAGTATTCAATGACGTTGCTCTCTCATCAGAAGTGGTAGACTGTCGTCCTCCAGATGACTTGTTTTAATGGAAAAGAATAGTACGCCGCTGTGTTCAACATTCTCATCTTACAATGTACGTGCATTATGGAACTGAATGGGGCTAATCCAACATCAGTTGTAGAATATTGAATTGCTCATCAAAGATAATCTTCAGAGTGGGACATTGGGCATCTGAGATACAATGTGAAGTATGAGCCCTGGGAGAAAATCCATTCTGCGAGATCTTCCTCCAGTTATGTTTAGCTCTCTTTTCCAAACTATCAATTCATCAGACTAACTTGAGCCATGTTTCTTCTTCTTCCATTCATGTGAGCTTGCGATGTCCATCTCTTCCAACCCGTCTTCCAACTGTCCATATTGGCTCCTGGCTTGCATCTCCCGACTGCCCACAAAAATTCTCCCACGTCGTGTTCAATGCCTATCACCAGTTTCAATCCTGCCTTGTTTCTCCTGCAGTCCTCTTTACTGTCACCAGTTTCCACTGTCCAGAACAACGAAGTACTTCTTCACCACCACCATCACTGATCTCTTCATCTAAGCTTTGCTTGTCTGTGCTCTCACTGGCTTCATCCCAGCCTGTTTCGCCAGTAGCCTTCTTTGCTATCTGTTTGCGTTCGGCACTCTCCTGTACCCAATGAAGCACTCCATCACCCTCTGTACTGTCTGACTCGTAAGGAAGGTCGTCTTTGCTGTTGCCCTTGCCTTTATGCTCGTTGGCCCAACAGAGGTTTTCTTCTTTGTCATTTCATTCCGTGCCATTAAACTTGCAATGAAGGTCTTTGCTGTGATCCCATCCTGCTCTCCCGCGACCAGCATCAATCTTCGTCATTGTCAACCTTTTTTAGATTGACTAACCACAGATTTTCGTTCTTTGTGTTGAAGTCGACGGGGTTGAGGAGACGAGAATCTGCCTTCTCACACCCATCCCTGGCTTTTCCAACGCAATGTAACAGTCCCTCCTTCGCAAACTGCATATACCCAGCATCAATCCTCCTTATCCTATCTATTCGTTCCCTGCAACAACTTGACGATCCTAACTCCCCGCTGAAACACAATATACAACTTAGATAAATACGAAGAAATGATGCCCCTCTGCTGTCAAATTAGCTATGCTGAATGGCCGGGTCAGGCCGACAGTACAGGTTTCAAGTGACAACAAGAACTACTTGTAGGCTGATTTATGCTGTATTGGAAAAACGAGGAAGCAATTTTTTACCAATTATATAATCGCGTGTGTTGACCTTTCATAACTCATGTAAAGAACAAGTGTATTATATGCCAAAGTACTATCTTTCTGTGATGCTGCTTTTATTCAGTGGTTGTTGATCGCATGAACAAGGCAGTAACTCGCGTGAGTTTCATCTTTTCAAAGGATGTAGCTATTGCTGTCAACTTGTAGATGTGTTCAGAAGTATCGTTTGGACATGCATGTTAGCTGGATCATATTTTCTCGATATAGCGACCGAGTGCAGAAAGTGGATATTCCTTCTTTGGAAAAAAACTGCATTTGCCTGAAATTGATGTTGACTGCATTCACAATGTACATGCACTCTTATCAACATACACGAAAGTACAGGTACTCTAGCTGACTTAAAACAACTTGCAAGAATTCAACGTCGACTTCGACCAATTTCATGTCACTTTGGCTAGCTTTAGGCGTCAAGCACTGTCGGAGGATCTGATGAGGTAGCAGTCATCAGATTATCTGTGGTTATCAACAGGAATATCGCGGAACCCTTGGAGTGTCTCAAACATACATGTACAGGCAAATGCTACTGTTGATCGTGCAACATGGATTTCACCAACACCATTGTGCAGTTAGTGTGTGATTCTGTAAACTGGCGTCACTTTGATGGAGTACTCTTTTAAAGTAGAATATAATCAGTTCTACTCGTTCTCGTAATCTATTTGATATCGTGTGATGTAGTTAAGGAGATTTTGTCGTGCTGTTTGGTAGCTTCGATGCAGAGGAGTGAAATCCTGTCTCATTTTACATTCAGCAATGTGATGATGGATAAGTTGCCCCCAGTTCGTCTGATAGCTTACTGTGAAGAACATGGAAATGCAATTGAAGGAGTTTTAGGTTTAACTCAGCAGACTCTTCCTTTAAGAACCAAACGATGAAGAAATTGATGATTTGAATAAACTACTCTTCAACAAGTTGATCTTTATTTTGGTCACAGGTGCTTTGAGTGTACTCGTTGATATAAAGTGGTTTTAAGGAACTTCGATTCAACCCAGGTCCATTAAGTCATCTGTCTGGATGATCTCCAGGGCGGTAGTTTATACTGTGCAATGCTCTTCAGACACGTTTAGAATAAAATAATGGCCTGCTGGATGGTTCATTATTCGGAAACGTTTCATCCAGGATGCTTTCGATTTAGTTATATGGATGAAAACATTCTTGGGATCGAAACAGTTGCACTGGATAATTGCTTGACGTGAAGTCTCCCTGGGTCCAATTTACGTCAGTCTGATATGGTGAGTGTTTCTTCTTTTGTGTTGTAAGATTACATTATGGCTGGATTTTACTCTTCGTACCAATAGACAGAACAGTTTTTATCGGTAATATCAGTGAATCTATGGGATGTTGTTGAAACATTTTGAAAATGATATGAAATATTTTTATACCTCGTGGACCTAAAGTGTTAACCACATATCTTGAAGAAAGCTTTTAAGGTCCAAACATCAGGATGTCATTACTCAAGAGTTGTGAAGAGAGTGTTTTTCCTGGCATGTACACCACCATCAAATCTATAGCATCACCGACAGCAATGGCGAAATACACTTTGTAGATTGTAACATTACTTTCCACATCATATCAATTAAGGTAATTGCATCTCTCAGTATTGTTGTATAGATTCTCCTGCATTAAGCAACTAAAACGAACTCCCAACTTGGCCAACTCTTTTTGCAATGATTCTACACTTCCTGATGTACATCATTGTATAACATGAACATGTACTATTTTTGCTCACGATTTTTCCAATATATTTTCAAAAACCAAAAATTAACTTTGCGACAAACCCGTAGGTACGTTGGCTCTCCACCCATGAGCACTTTACAACATACGTTTCATGTATTTATGACTAGAATTCACACGAGGATAAGCTGATGTGAAGTTTTAACACATCACTCCAGATTTCTTTTTGGAGGACTCAAGGGCCAGCCCATTCACTACATGTACTTAAAATTTCGAAACTGGTTCTGTTCGATTTGCCTACCTGCAAGAGCACTTACCACTTGTAATATCAGAGAACCTGTACCTGCTGTGGTGGTGTGGTTGAACGCCAGACTTGCTACCAAGAGGGCGCCACTTCGTATTCTCAAAATAATGGTCTAAAAGGATCAAGTGATGTGCTGATTTGGGCCGCTTCTGGAGACCACTGGGCTAATGATGTGAAGCGCTTTAAGACTGCATGATTACAGTGGAAAGCGATGTTCAAATGACTTCGTCGTTATTATTAAAATTATTGTCGGAAAGCAAAGTGCCGAATTGATGCCATGAATGCTGTATTTAATCGGATTATTACGCTTCTCTCATCCCATATCGGTGATGAACGATGATCATCTAATTAAGGCAGTGATGATGATAGCTCACGAAATGTACACAAATCTAGGAGCAGGAAATCATCTAGCCAAACCTTGCTTTATGAATATATTAATATATTGGCCCATTGGGCAAATAAATCTGCCACTTGTTGCTTGGTAACGCAATTAAATGTCATATTATTACCTGAAGTTTCCAGTTGTTCTGGCTATTAATCTTTGCCGGGATGATCCTGATCATGAAATATGACATCCCATTGTTGTTGCTGCTTCCGAGAGGGGGATATCATCAAACAAGCGGCCCTGCTCCACCATATGACCTCCGATTAATTTCAAGGAAAACATTTGGAATGACATCTAAATCATAGCAACTAGGATATAAGTTTTCAAAATGGAAACCTGAAACTAACTAGAAACACTGCTTTTTGTCTAAAACGATGTCATAATATACGAGGTGGTTTATAAAACTTGAAATCTGGCACAAGAAATGAATGATCCGACTGAGGATACAAAATCTTACTGAAGAAAAATGTGGGGTACACATTCCAGAGAGGTTTGAAGTAATGTAGAGAAAGTGGCGCCCCACTCAGGTGTCGCGATCATAGTCCCTGAACAGTCAAACGAAAATTAATGTATGTTTCTCTAAGGGTTTGATTCATTTCCTAAAATTCTCAGCACGCATCTCGGAGTCCGACTTTTCCTTTTCCATCGAGTTCCCCAAAGATCACGTCAATATGTTCAAATTATTGCTCAAGGGATGAAGGAGGCCCAGTGAATCCTTTTATGGCTGATCTTGTTTTCATTTCGTTGCTCCGGCTGGCTGTGTTATATGAGAAGCCAATTGATGTCAGAGCAATCGACAAAGAGGGCAATTGTTGTTGTGTGGATGCAGTCAACAATGTTGCTTTCTCTTGGTAGTGCAAACACAACAATGGTAAGCTGGTTTCTGAAGGTCACCTTCTTCGGCTCAGTTCTTACTTGCTACTCAGGTTCACTTGGTGAATGGTTGGGAAGGGTCGGTCAGTGCTGACTGTGGTTTAAGGGGAAGTATTCATATGGGGCTTAATGTAATTCTTTGTTGTTGCAAATTACAGTTTTACAGTAAGAGACTTCTAGTTTGTATGGTAAAACAATGGTTCAACATTCATGACATCGTTGCACACATTGATTATTACACATACATGAACATACGAAAGTATAGAAGAGAACAAACACTGCAAAGTGCCAATAGCTAAACACTCAACAGAATAATTTGCTGGTTGTTGTGTTAAGGAGCATCATCGAGGCGATATTAACTGTTAAAAAATTGACACAGCTGACAGCTTATCATCGAAAATGAGCCTCATTAATGAAGATACGTGTTTGTGTGTTAATGACGTCAATGGCTGTTTGTTTTGTTTGACAGAAATACGTGTAACAGAATCTGACTTGAATTTCTTGATTACAGTGAGACTTGTTAATCTTTTGTTTATCACACACAAAGTGTTACTCTTTTATGCATGTTCTGAGTGTTTGTTTGAAAAGCATCTTCTCACAGCTATAATCGTATTATTGATGACTAGCTTATAAATGGTCGGAGCAACAGCCTCATATTGATCTTTCTCACAGAATTAACGCCCACAATGACAAACTGACATCAATGCTTTGGAATTTCTCCTCAAACCTTACAAGGAAGCCAGCCTGGTTTCTCCCCACGCAAGGTTCTTTGCAACTTGAACAAATCACATTAGTATGTGTTGTGTCCTTATGTCAGTTGGTAAATAGAGTTATCCGCGATGTCTTTGTCTGATTGGGTTGGTAATCATGCTTGTACCAATAGCAATCAAGAATGTTTTGTGGGAACATGACAGATGAGATGCGTGCATGATGATTGGTTTGGGAAGTCACTAGTGGGTCACGACGAAGCCACCACCGATGAAACAGATCGCAGACACTGGGGAACCGGAATAGTTTATGACATTTCGTGTAGAGTTGATCTCAAATTTCTCTTTCATATTTGTAACTTCACCAGCCTCACAATATTTCTATTATTTTATCTCAACTCATTCCCTGTGGCGTTGGAAATCAATGATCATCAATAATGGTCAGATGACTTCGTTCTCAATGGAGCAGTCATGGCTCTTACGGCCAGCACTGCTAAGGAATGCCATAAAATCCTCTCAGAGGCTTACGACATGGAGGAGAAACCTCGTAGGACTGCCCATTTGAAGTATCATCTGACCAAGTCATTTTAGTGTCTGCTTGCCAAGACTCTTGGCTATCTTGGCTTACAATTGACTTAGCTCTTAGCGTGGGTTGCAGCCGCAATGTAATAACTCACTCGGCACATATTAAGGGACGGGAGGCTTTTTCAGCACACTTACGAAGGTGCAGTCACCTTGAAACGGTTCGCTGGTAGTGTTGGGCCGAGGAATTTGTGAATATCAGTCAGCGCCACCATCAATGGCCAGAGGAACCAGGCTTGCATAAAGTGGCACGCGATGTTTATATTGTGGTGACTAGTTCATACATACACACATGATCGATGTACACCGATCTACCCAGTGCTCGCGAGTGTACACACCAATCTGGAATGCCCGGTATTTGAATGATCTTATTTATCAATAAGGTATGGAAACTGTTGTTACACATAAAAGGATGAGTTGAAGTATGGTACCTTACCTGAGGAAGGGTTAGTTATGGTATCACAGCGCGTCGAACTTCTCGAGTGATGAAAAGAATGGCGGTCATTTTTCACTGACGATTAGTGTGCCGCTGAGATCATGTGATTCAATATGACCAATCAGAAAGCGTCCTCAAAAAATAACCTCGAATACTTCTAAAAAAATCGTACAAAAAGGTCGAAGCTGTTGAAATAACTCAAATTTCTTTATTCGGGACACGCTTTGACCCCAAATGCTTTGAATGTGCCTCAATAGTCAATAGATTAAGTGCGAGGAAATGGGCGAAAAAGCGGGGACAAAATTGAACAATGCTAAAGTGTGATGATTTTAGTGGTAGAATGCCTGAAGGGCAGCTCACCAATAGTAAAGATTTGACTGTCGAGTCATTGCAAGGGCGAACCTCGACTTCTGGAGGAGCCCACTGATGGCCATAATTGGAGTTGGAAGCTGTACATATACGTCATGTAAGAACGTGTGGCAAACATGCTTGAAGATAGATTCAAAGGATGAAAAGGTGAACTTCTGCAGCTTCCCTTTCCATGATGCATTCCCTTCGGCAGCAATCTATTGAGAAAAATGTAATAAATACACCACTGCTCTCTAGATGTAAATTATGAGAAAAAATAAAGGGGTAGGACAATAGCTTTTCATTACATATATATTAGACCAAATGAAATATTATTATTTGATATTTCCACGAGTCAGACTCACTTATCTTGTGTACAATAAATTGCGAAAGTAATATTTCAACTTGGATATCAACAGCACTTTATGTTTCAAGCTGCTGGGTTATGAAGTGTTTTGTTCATTGTTTTCCAATGAAATATGGTTTACTCGATGGGGAAATCATATACATCATATCCTTTGTCTGAGTTTTTCTGGAACGTCAAGTGCTTTGGGGGTGTCTCACTAATTGGTCATGTTGCCAATGTTGCCGCATTCTCTAGATACTTCTGAAGAAGTGTCTCCTTACTTCTAGAGCAGAAAAGTATTTGATAAATGATCTCAAAAAAATTGTTGTCAATACCACTGCACAGTTGGTTCTTATTTGTTTTTTCTGCAGCCATTTTTCTATTCTGTTAGAGGTGTCAGCATGAGGAGCCATGCGAGTTGCAAAAAAAAGTTTCGAAAGAAAAATGAACACACCCCCTCGTTTATGGCCTCAGATCTGCTTGGTAATCAAGCATGGTGACGTGGATATGCTCTCTTGGGTGGCCACTCAAACTATTTCCTCCACAGTAATGTCCAAATCATCCACTGTTAATACTGAACAGACTAGCTCGGAGGTAAACTAGAAAACTGCCTGGACCACTGTGACATGATCAATACCCAATGAAGTTCTATTAATATGCAGGGGTGACGGATGACATCCACACGTCCTGTGTTCAGCTTGGTGAGGTCTGGCTTCACCACATGATAATTACTGTGGCTAATAACAGCCACGGAATCTGTGTCCGGCTGTCTATCAGGGTGAACGATACCCCTAATTGAATTTTGGAGCGGATCAATGGGTTATTAACAGAAACATAGAAAAGCGTGTAAATTGCCCCCGACCCGTCTGTCATTAGATTGTGCTAATCAAACCATGAGATAGGAAAACAGGGCCCTCAGCCTTGATGCCTTTATAGTGTTGCGCATTATTCCACTGCATACATCCCTAATCTGAATTCATGAGACGCACATGGTCATTTACTCTGGAATAATAGGCAAACAAAATAGACCTTTCCAGAACATCGATGGGTACTTTGGTGATGGAGTTAACGCTTTGTTGTTCCAGCAGTTCCTTTTCAAATGATTTGTGACCTATAGCACGCCACAATATATCTAGGCCCTAAAGCTGCATATCCTACATGTACATGTACATACCATTCTGCAAGAGGTTTGAAGACGTGACTAGTTTGCACATCACTTTTACATGTAAGCAGCAATTGAATTAGAACATGAAATAGAAACGGGTTTCTAAGGTGAAAGACATCGCTTCCTACCAGATACGAACCCACGGACCCCCGCATACGGCATCAATCGCCAGCACTAAGGGGCAACACGCCTTAAGCACTAGGCCAAATCCCCATCTTCAAGCAGCAATCGAGGTACCGTAACCATAAAAGCATATTAAATCAATGTACTATCATAGACATCGTGAAATATTGAAGAAACTACTTGAATGATGTTTCCACTTCACTTATTGAACCGTTCCAATGTTATTGAGGGATACTCTTCAAGAATCTTTCAGCTTCATGCACCCAATGCACCGTCACTCTCAATGTTATACACCGTCTGAACCCACTTTAACTTCCCTTGAGGATGAGTTCTTGTTATGTCCTGCTATTTTCTATAGTTGAGTTTATTTTCCGATATAACGTGACTTATGACAGTACCAAGGAAGCAACACAACCTGTAGAAATTCTGATGCAACGTGGTGATAAATTGATTGGATACAGGTGGAAATACCGTAATATCTGACTGCAAGGCTTTATACACAGGATACATACCATGCCCCAACAGCAATCGCCCTAATGACTTCAGACATGTCAATTTCATTGGGTTTGTAGGTGATGACCATGGTCACTTATAGGGGCGTTGGCTCCTTGAACAGAATCTATTTGCCTGCAACAGCAGCCAGCTTTGCAGGCCCTTCATTGGTAGTGAATACAGTTGCTGAAATCTGCAAATGTTTGGAAAGGTAAATACTCCACAATGAGTCAGCCTGCTACTGTCACCTGCTTCATCGACCTGTCCTTGTGTTCCATCAGTGATGAGGACTACTCCATTGCAGCTCATTGATCTTTCAAACTTACGGTCCAGTGAATCCCTCACGTGTACTGGAACTAAAATTACATTATTCACCACTCAACGTGTTCGCTGATTTTCTGCCAACATTGCATTCTCCAAAAGAAAAAAATTCCATCAATTTCTAAAGGACGTTGTTTTGCTGAGATGGTTTGGGGATGGCCGAGCTTGTCAGGTGTGGCAATCCCAGAATTGGTAATCTTCGAGTCAACAACACAGCCGAACTGAACAACCATGAAATACTATCATGATCTGACCTTATGAGTGATACCAAGTTCTGTACGTAGGCCTACTGAAACTGAAACCCCAAAGTGACAACCTCTGATGGCTCTCTGACTGCAGTGCTGATTCCATCGTTACAACCCAGCGACACTTCCATCTTCTGCTGCGACCCAAGGACACTGACTCAGAGACTTCCTTTACTCATATTTTGCGGCCTTTCCTTCCCTGGTCTAAAAACCTATCTCCTGTATCATCATGTCATTTCCCTTTGACTGTCGGAGTCGTGTTGAAGCGCCAGTCGCTAAACGGGAACCGAATCAATCATGGGGTAATTACTTCATTTATCTAGACCTACGCTGGATTAATTGCTTCCGTCGTAATGACCTTCATTGATCCCTTAAGCTAGGTTTGACTCCTGGACCAGAACTGATGCGCTGTACTTTAGAAACTTCTAATCATTTCTAATCCTGAAGTTCTGTTACAGCTTGGACGTTTTGCTCAGTCTGAAACGACCAGATGAGCTGATCATGTCTTTGATAGGAAAGGCCATTAATAATGATCATCAAGTCTTGATGGAAGAATGCTTTACTTTACCAAATCTTTGATCAAGGTTTTGATGGAAGAATCCTTTACCAAATCTTTGATCAAGTTTTTGATGGAAGAATCCTTTACTTTACCAAATCTTTGATCAAGTCGTTGCTGTAAGAATTCATTACCAAATATTTGATCAAGTCGTTGATGGAAGAGTATTTTACTTTACCAAATCTTTCGTCAAGTCTCTGATGGAAGAACCCCTTTATCTGATCGGGTATTTTGATGGAAGAATTTATTGCTGATGATCGGACTTTCATGGAAGAATCCATTACCTGATCAGGTATTGATGGAAAATCCATTGCTGATGATCAATGTATTTTGATGGACGAATCCATTACCCTATCCAAGACTTTGATGGAAGGATCCATTGCCCGATTAAATATTGATGGAAGAATCCATTACCTGATTAAATATTGATGGAAGAATCCATTACCTGATCAAGTACTGATGGAAGAATCATCAAGTCTCAGATGGAAGAATCCATTACATATTCAAGTTCTTGATGAAAAGATCCATTACTTGATCACGTCTTTGGTGGAAAATCCATTACATGTGGTCCTGAACTAAAAATTGAAAAATGTAAACTTTTTTCTTCATTTGGCGAGTGTTGTACATTTCATTGATTATCACTCACGAACCTGAATAAGTATTTGATAAATGATCTCAAAAAAATTGGGGTGGGGTGGGGTGGGGTGGGGTGTTGTCAATACCACTGCACAGTTGGTTCTTATTTGTTTTTTCTGCAGCCATTTTTCTATTCTGTTAGAGGTGTCAGCATGAGGAGCCATGGGAGTTACAAAAAAAGTTTCGAAAGAAAAATGAACACACCCCCTCGTTTATGGCCTCAGATCTGCTTGGTAATCAAGCATGGTGACGTGGATATGCTCTCTTGGGTGGCCACTCAAACTATTTCCCCCACAGTAATGTCCAAATCATCCACTGTAATACTGAACAGACTAGCTAGGAGGTAAACTAGAAAACTGGCTGGACCACTGTGACATGATCAATACCCAATGAAGTTCTATTAATATGCAGGGTGACGGATGACATCCACACGTCCTGTGTTCAGCTTGGTGAGGTCTGGCTTCACCACATGATAATTACTGTGGCTAATAACAGCCACGGAATCTGTGTCCGGCTGTCTATCAGGGTGAACGATACCCCTAATTGAATTTTGGAGCGGATCAATGGGTTATTAACAGAAACATAGAAAAGCGTGTAAATTGCCCCCGACCCGTCTGTCATTAGATTCTGCTAATCAAACCATGAGATAGGAAAACAGGGCCCTCAGCCTTGATGCCTTTATAGTGTTGCATTATTCCACTGCATACATCATGTACATCCCTAATCTGAATTCATGAGACGCACATGGTCATTTACTCTGGAATAATAGGCAAACAAAATAGACCTTTCCAGAACATCGATGGGTACTTTGGTGATGGAGTTAACGCTTTGTTGTTCCAGCAGTTCCTTTTCAAAATTGCATCAAATGATTTGTGACCGATAGCACAATACTATCTAGGCCCTAAAGCTGCATATCCTACATGTAGCCTACATACCATTCTGCAAGAGGTTTGAAAACGTGACTAGTTGGCACACCACTTAGATAAGCAACAGTAAAGTAACCATAAAAGCATATTAAATCAATGTACTATCATAGACATCGTGAAATATTGAAGAAACTACTTGAATGATGTTTCCACTTCACTTATTGAACCGTTCCAATGTTATTGAGGGATACTCTTCAGGAATCTTTCAGCTTCATGCACCCAATGCACCGTCATTCTCAATGTTCCTACACCGTCTGAACCCACTTTAACTTCCCTTGAGGATGAGTTCTTGTTATGTCCTGCTATTTTCTATAGTTGAGTTTATTTTCCGATATAACGTGACTTATGACAGAGTACCAAGGAAGCAACACACGGCGGTAGAAATTCTGATGCAACCTGATGATAAATTGATTGGATACAGGTGGAAATACCGTAATATCTGACTGCAAGGCATTATGCACAGAATGCATACCATGCCCCAATGGCAATCGCCCCCTTCAGACATGTCAATTTCATTGGGTTTGTCTCACCTTCGGCCTATGTTACACCTGGCTTCGAAAAGTCCGGGCTTTTGCAGGCCCTTCATTGGTAGTGAATACAGTTGCTGAAATCTGCAAATGTTTGGAAATGTAATTACTCCACAATGAGTCAGCATGCTACTGTCACCTGCTTCATCGACCTGTCCTTGTGTTCCATCAATGATGAGGACTACTCCATTGCAGCTCATTGATCTTTCAAACTTACGGTCCAGTGAATCCCCCGCGTGTACTGGAACTAAAATTCTTCAACACTCAACGTGTTCGCTGATTTTCTGTCAACATTGCATTCTCCAAAAGAAAATGTTTTGCTGAGATGGTTTGAGGATGGCCGAGCTTGTCAGGTGTGGCAATCCCAGAATTGGTAATCTTCGAGTCAACAACACAGCCGAACTGGACAACCATGAAATACTATCATGATCTGACCTAATTAGTGATACCAAGTTATGTACATGTAGGCCTAGATTTGAAACTGAAACCCAAAAGTGACAACCTCTGATGTCGCTCTGACTGCAGTGCTGCCGATTCCATCGTTACAACCCAGCGACAATTTCATCTTCTGCTGCGACCCAAGGACACTGAATCAGAGACTTCCTTTACTCATATTTTGCGGCCTTTCCTTCCCTGGTCTAAAAACCTATCTCCTGTATCATTTCCCTTTGACTGTCGGAGTCGTGTTGAAGCGCCAGTCGCTAAACGGGAACCGAATCAATCATGGGGTAATTACTTCATTTATCTAGACCTACGCTGGATTAATTGCTTCCGTCGTAATGACCTTCATTGATCCCTTAAGCTAGGTTTGACTCCTGGACCAGAACTGATGCGCTGCACTTTAGAAACTTCTAATCATTTCTAATCCTGAAGTTCTGTTACAGCTTGGACGTTTCGCTCAGTCTGAAACGACCAGATGAGCTGATCATGTCTTTGATAGGAAAGACCATTAATAATGATCATCAAGTCTTGATGGAAGAATCCTTTACTTTACCAAATCTTTGATCAAGGTTTTGATGGAAGAATCCTTTACCAAATCTTTGATCAAGGTTTTGATGGAAGAATCCTTTACTTTACCAAATCTTTGATCAAGTTTTTGATGGAAGAATCCTTTACTTTACCAAATCTTTGATCAAGTCGTTGCTGTAAGAATTCATTACTTTACCAAATATTTGATCAAGTCTTTGATGGAAGAGTATTTTACTTTACCAAATCTTTCGTCAAGTCTCTGATGGAAGAACCCCTTTATCTGATTGGGTATTTTGATGGAAGAATTTATTGCTGATGATCGGACTTTCATGATTTCCATCAAGTATTGATGGAAGAATCATTACCTGATCAAGTCTCAGATGGAAGAATCCATTACATATTCAAGTTCTTGATGAAAAGATCCATTACTTGATCACGTCTTTGGTGGAAAATCCATTACATGTGTGGTCCTGAACTAAAAATTGAAAAATGTAAACTTTTTTCTTCATTTGGCGAGTGTTGTACATTTCATTGATTATCACTCACGAACCTGAATACTTCCTGTCAATATTGTGCCGTGATTTATGGCGAGAACTACATTTGAAATATCAGGTTCAGGGCATGCATCAAGACCGCGGTCTCTGGGGATCTAAAGGAACCTCATTGTACTTCATTGGAATAACAATAGGATGCAAGGCTTGGCAAATGATATGACGGAACAAGGTTTCTTCCCTTGGAGATGAATGGGTCATTGAAGGGAGATGCTTCATCGACCTCGTTCGGCCTGGCGGTCACCCACGGCTTTTGTTGAAGCAATGATGTCAGGTTGGTGCTTAGAGATCTCTTCGGAGAGTCACCTTTTCTCCTAGTCAGGAAGATGACATTGAGACCAGAAACACACGAGCATCTTGGAAATTTGGCTTGTAATGATTGGAAACTTGGTTCTTAGAGACCTTTCCGGAGAGCTTGTTCCGGAGAGCTTGTTCTTGACATCGTTACCACAAACTCACTGATTGCTACTGGCAAAAATCCTAAAGCGAGCGAAGAATTTTTGCTACTAAGCATCACAGAAGGCATCGATAGCGAAAATTTGGCCTTCGGAAACTAAATTGATACAGCAATGATTGCTAGAGGAACCATGTTGACAAATCAGTCTCTGTTATCGCAATTCCGGTACAACGTACCGTAGCAGGTTTGCTTCATGCATATGGATTCTCCGAGTTACAATCCCTCAGGATTCCGTTTCATTATTAGATTCTTCATCAAAGGCGAAGTTCTCAGAGTCAATGTTCTGAGAGTATCGCATCACCTGATTAGAATTGATCTATCACTTAATTGTGGCGTGTGTTTAGAATAAGAAAGGCATGACGGAAACTTTCACTGTTGCAGGATGGAACAATCATTAAGGCCAGCTTGCTGCACTCTGATGGGTGCCACGAATCGGTTGTCGTAAGAATTCCGGATGACACCAATGTTCTGCTTGTCGCAGGCATTGATTCTTTTATTCAGCATTGACAATCAACGATAGCTCGACAACGAAGTATCCTCAAAATACTTAGAGCCTATCTGTGTTCTGAATGAAATTTTCGACAAGATTTTGAAACTGTTTTAAGTTGCAATTCCAGAGTGGCATTACAGTACATGGAACTTGATTGGAATGCACGGTACTTCTGCATAATCAATCATCTGTTGAGTGCAACAATCAAAATCACTATTGGTTTCTGTCTTGAATTTCAACGAATTTGATCAGCAATTTATTGGCTTGTTTCGTTTCCATATTGACTCCGCATGTCGGCTGTTGTCTCCGCTGGAAAGAACGCGAAGTATTGCATCATCAAGTGTGCATAACCAATGACAAACCAGTGAGTCACTGATGATGGCCATTTTTTTTCATTTGAACAACTGGAATCATGCATTTTCGAATTATAACTGACCGTATTCATATCAAGTTATTGCTTAGCTGTGATGCAGTTGGAAGAGAAATCTTCAGCGCCAATAGCTCTGATGGTGGTGGCATGCTTTAGGAATTCATTTGAATTGTAGAATCAACAGGTACCAAATACGAAGTGACAACGTTTCAGGTTTCTGAGGCGACAATCTTGTGGTAATCAAATTTGCTGTCAACGAAAGCTTCTTTTTCCAACAATTCTTTAGTGATGTTCACCATTAATTTTGACGGTTCTATTTTTGATTGCATTTTCCTTCTGTCAGTTCACAGCCCCATAAAGGATGCCAGCCCCTCCCCCTCCTTGCTGCGAAAACTGCGGATGTTCTCACGGATCCGTTAATGTAAGTACAGATTCATTATCCATAAGCCTACCACTAAGGAAGCATTTTTTCCAAAGTTCGTCAAGAATTATGAAGCTCACCCTACTTCTTTCACCATCAAATTCCTTGATAAATGCGTTTCCTTGATTTATTCATGTGGTTTGTTAGCTTAGCAATCACTAACTGGCCTGGGCAGCAACTGGTTTGCTTGCTCTTGTAATGAATTTATCATGATGGAACTGCTCCGCACAGGCAATTTGTCATGCATCCAAGTAAAGAGACATTGGAGAGATTGCTGTCAGCAACGTTTGGTGTTCGCAAAGTCGTCATCTTCCCCGTAACAAACTTCATGTCATCAGGGACAGCCGTACAACAACATTTTTTAATTTCAACAAGCTTCACCTCGATTAGCTTAGCTCTTACAAGTACACTTCATTTACAGTCAACTTGATATGAGATTCTTAATCCAATACAAGGGTTAAACTTTGTAATTTCTTGTTGTTTACAGCCGCAGTCTCACACATGATTGCTTGGGGCCCTTGAGGACATGACCATGATGTGATAGACTTACGCTTTTCTCCAGAGGGCCGAGTAACTCTTCATTGACAGGGTTCTTCACCTGCTTCTTGTACTTCCTTTTTATATCAACACTATTTCTTTGGAGATTTGTCTTACTTCTATATTAGATCAGCTCCACAGATCAATAACATTCATTACTTAAAAGGTATTGATGCATACTATAGTATTAAGACTATCCTGAGCGGGAGTCTTAAGCGCAAAACGCTTCAAGCAAGACTGTTGTACCGCCAGAATATAAGAAGTGTTGGCAACCAATTGCTCATTTAATGAGGTCTGGTGCGGAAATTTTCGAGAAGGAACAGAAAGGTTAAGTAGGAGTCTTTGAAAGTTTGTTACCATTAGTTACTGTTACTGTTGACATAATCAGTCAGTACGTCTATCAGACGCGATAGCTGAAAAATCCTGGCTTGCATCGATCCCTAGCATGTAATCAGTGATGTTATTGATGACGTCAGCATTACGGGTGTATGAGAGTGAAATTCCAGGAATTTCTAACATGTTTACCTCCTGTCCATAGTTGCAACTCCTTTGCACCTCTCTGAACTTCAACTGCTTTATGACTTCCCCTTGTTGAAGTGTCTACTTTAGAAAGCGTTGTGGCTGATGAGTTCATGAAGTTTCTGTAAACTAATGTGGGAGATGTTTAAAGTGAATTTGATTTCCCTGTTGCATTATCATCAATCAGTGTCAATTTAGGAATAAAATTGCCTACAAATCATAGGTTCAGCAATTGAAGCCGACAAAGCTTGATTTGTAGTCGTCATCATTCTTCCATATGATAGCATTTTGAATATGAAAAATGGGAGTCGTTTATCTAAGAACTTTGAAGGCGGTGGTTTTATTCCCACATGCATGAGAGAATAGAGATGATATACATGTAACAAAAAAATATCTTCAGATGATTGGCGACGTCTTCATTTGAAAATGATGTTATCAAAAATTCATAAGAAATGTTGGCTTTTATTCTTATCGATGTCAATGCATAAGATAAGAGTAACTTATGATATTAATAACCCTAAAGTACTTCAGAACGTGAAAGCTGCAAAGACGTTTTCGATGAATTTGAAATGTTTCTTTGTGTTCAGTATCCTCTACAGTAGTTTCTCTGTGGAATAATTAAGGCCTTATGTCATAAACTTGATGAAGCCTTGCGAACCTGTCCCTCAGAACATTGGAAATCATGCCATGGCTATTAAGGATTTCTTGTTGACACGATCAATACTCCAGACCCCCAGACATGTCTTTCCACTTTTGGTCCATCACCACTTGATATATTATGCCCAATTACAATCCAGATTTGCCTTAGTTTATAATACATCAAATCACACACGTGTGTATTGCCTGGAGGTTTGTAATCAAAGGCAGGATCGTCTCCACTGATCAGAAGACTTGTCTCTGGGAGAAAGGCACCAGCACAACCTGTAAGCAAGGACATGTACACAGTCATGTAGATAACATGTACACGGAAATAGGTGGGGCACGCCAATAATGCAGAGACACCGAGTATATAATGCAAAGGCACAAAAGTTATCAGGTTGTCTTGTTCTGAATGCTTACATAGTCTTCAGTTTCCAAAAGCAATTTCCTAAAGGGCATATAGGTTATTGGGAGATACATTACCTATTCACTGGTCGATTGTTCCAGCAGCCTTTCTGTTAAAAATGCTAGTGTGTCGATTTCTTTACTGGCTTCGGATCCTGTGTCATTGCCGTGTTGTCGACAGTGGGTCAATTAGGCTATTGCGAGGAACCACGCCTCCCTCACCAATCACCGTTGTTTCGAGAGAAGTCGAAATGGGCTCATTGGCTGAAAAGGGTCCTAGCCAGTTAGTAACCTTTGGCGAATTGGATAAATAAAAGGGAATTTTGGGAGCCGCACCAGCTATCCCTGGCAGCAAAAATAGACAAGCTTATCTATTTTTGCTGGCAGTGAATTATGAGTTAAAGAAGGAACAACCTTGACAATCAGTGGAGAAGATAATCTGGGTTGAACGTACAGAATTTACGGCATGTCGAACTCTGGAGATGCAGTAAGAAGACCTCACCAGAAACTCACTGTTATTGGGAGATACATTACCTATTCACTGGTCGATCGTTCCAGCAGCCTTTCTGTTAAAAATGCTAGTGTGTCGATTTCTTTACTGGCTTCGGATCCTGTGTCATTGCCGTGTTGTCAACAGTGGGTCAATTAGGCTATTGCGAGGAACCACGCCTCCCTCACCAACCACCGTTGTTTCGAGAGAAGTCGAAATGGGCTCATTGGCTGAAAAGGGTCCTAGCCAGTTAGTAACCTTTGGCGAATTGGATAAATAAAAGGGAATTTTGGGAGCCGCACCAGCTATCCCTGGCAGCAATAATAGATAAGCTTATCTATTTTTGCTGGCAGTGAATTATGAGTTAAAGAAGGAACAACCTTGACAACCAGTGGAGAAGATAATCTGGGTTGAACGTACAGAATTTACGGCATGTCGAACTCTGGAGATGCAGTAAGAAGACCTCACCAGAAACTCACTGTTCTGGAAGAATGGGTCAATCAGAGTAACCTGACAAGGACACCAGGGAGCAAACACGATCATCAATATAATCTAATAACCGGGCAGCAAGAGTGGTAACTAACTGGCCAACGTAGCGGAATCAATGGCTGCGTCCACAAGAGATCTGTTGATTGCTAATCTAGTTATCAGAAGGAATTCATGCTAAATGCCACCGATCACTTGGCCATGCGCGTGGCTTATGCTGGCAATAATTTGTCATCATCAATCAGTATTCATGACAAACAAATGCAAATATCCCACGGACTGTCGGGAATCAGACAGGATCGTAGTTTGCGAGTATTCCACATGGACAATGCGGTCCTGATGGGACTTCAATGGAAAGCAAGCGTAGCCATTGGCCAGGCAGCGGAAACCCATAACCCCAATCAAAAGTTCTCTTCGACCTATCAGTGGAAGTGCCAGGAGTATCAATACGAGGCCTCGGCCTCATTAGTTATGCAAATTTTGGCTGTGGCCTTAAGAGTATTGGTCTGTTTTCAGCCTATCATATACCTTGTGCCTTGAATGGAAGCATCGTAATTTGCACCAATAGAAACTCTTCTTAGAAACAACTGTCATGCAAACTGTCTCTAGCTTGGGCCAATAGAAATGATCTGATTGGTCGAGTTCTTATTCCCTTTGGCCTTAGCCAAATATACATGTACTTTGTTCTCATCTGATTTATATCATCACGTCCAATCTGCCATGACTAAACTCGGGTCCGATATTGCGTGCATCCAAGGATCAGGCTATTATTGGTTCAGCCATGGACCCACCCGGAGAGAAAAAGCATCTGATAATGAATTGGTCAGGACAGAATGATGGAGGATGATGTCTTCCGGAATTGACGTCCTGGGAGATTGCCGTCTCCATATGTGGTGATTATCAGACATAACGCCGTGTTTCGGTAATATCTCTCTCTTGCAAAACCGAGTGTGCGATGGCTCAATAGATCTTACTAACAATGCTCCAGCGGGATATAATGTTTTCAAACCCTCGTCTTCAACCCAGGGTACTTGTATTATTCTGATTAATCAACTTGTTGACTGGATGACTCACCATCACCATTATGTATGTTCCCCAACTCTCTGAAACAAAGATTTGACCTGACAATCTGTATTTCCAATGGTAAACGTATATGGCCAAGCAAGATGTTCCTATAGATGGCGAAAGAATCTCATTTTCAAAGCAACCTTAGGCAAATTTCTGACTTTACCGCAATGAAGTTGAATGGTATCATGGGGAAGCCTTCAACATGAATACATAAATGCTTCCAACAGGTTGATACTCAACGTACAGTACTTCATACCATGTGGTTACGAGTGCACACATAATATAGTTTATTAAATGACATAATGCTGGGTGTACATGTACTTTGCTGAAATTTATATCCAGGATGATGACAATTACACGTGCGACATTGCTGACTCTGTCTATGATCTATCACCGACCCTGCTGTGTTCCTGTCCAGAAAACGTAACATGCGAGACTCATAATACTGTTTATCGCCGAAGATATGATCAGGCATATCTTACCCACCTTCTGAGAAAATGATCAGCGGTGTGCAGTAGCGCTGATTGTGTGATTCAGACCCACCTCACTTCCGAGTCTCATTTCAAGCTGCGATCGGGTGATACACCTTGCTCGGGTCGGGCAATATATCAGCATTAGCGAGTTTAGTTTGCGCCTTATTGCTTGACACATCCTGGACTTGAATATCCAATGATTCATCGTGATTGCGAGACGACGAGACGCGGCTTGTTGGTAGAGTTGCCATTGTAAAAAATGTACAAATCGGTTTGAATTATACTCTGTGATGCTTGCCATCCGGGCTTTCATACCATCTACCACTGCATGCTGGGTGGGTAAATTTATCGAACTATCTTTTCCTGTTGATGCAACGTTAAGTGTACATAGTGTGTAGGCCAACGGTTGGTATAAAATGCAGATTGCAGGTTTTAGTTTTTCCGATACATTTGACTTCACCATTGGACACTAGCACTGTTCCAAAGCTGCTTTTATTGCGAAGACAGCACATTCAGAGGGCTTTAGAGGTGGGAAACAATGAAGCAGACACAGCATGATAAAATAGTACATTACAACTCAAATGGTCATACACAATGGCCGTACCGTGCCAGTATGCTGACCAAGCAGGCACACCATTCATGGGCCAGTCCTAAGAACCAGTCAGGTCAAGTGGCAAAGGAGCCAATTCTGCCGTCCTATGGTAAGACGAAGCAGTTTCTCCATTTAGAATCAGTGGGAACATGGCTGTTGAAGTAATGACTACTACACTCTACGCTACAGTGTACTTTGTAGTGCAAGGAAGAGCTATTAGGCTACTCCATTTGGCCATATTCCCGCCGATCACACTTACATTTGGGGGCAGTACGGTCAAGTCTCTTGTTTCAGGTCTCTCCCAGCGACCATCAACCAGCCAAGTCCATCTGACGCGTACGAAACGAAGAGAAAGAAGCTACACAATGGTACCTCTGTGGGATCTTCTAGGAAACCAGCCTCTCTTGCTGTTCATTGATCTCTCAAAGACTATGTCCCTAAGAGAAGATGACAGGATGTCTGATACGCAATGCCCCTCCTCCATAAACAGAAGTATCACATTCTTCTGTGATCCACCATGAATAAAAGATATCTGCCTTCTCCTCAATTCTCTGCCCGACCTTTGTCAACAACTGTATCATCTTGCATCTTGGTTTTTCCCGATGTTGGTGATAACATAGCAGTACTGGTGTCTGTCAGAATAATGGTATTTATGGATAGAAAAATCTCTGTGTTATTGAATTGACAGAAGTCATACAACTACAAAGAAGACGAGGAATTGGTGCAGAATTGTTCCTAATGAAATTGTATCAAACCAGTGATTTTGCCTTTGTTAACCAATGCTTTCGTCTGTATCTTATTATTGTCTGATGGACATATATGTATTTATAATCAAAAAAGGTTAAGGGAAACAAAATTGCATCGTGCATAGTTAGCAACAGAAGGGACTGGTGCCCACGTGCACACCCCTTCTTATCGTAGATTTTGAGTGGAAGCTGTTGGGACTTTCAAGGCCAGGTTTTGCTGCACTTAACCAACTGTGTCATGGTAGACTAGACTCTATCATTTCTCATGTACGTACAAATGAAACACTGAACTGACACAGTACAAGATTGAAGTAAAGCTTTGACTGTGGAGCTTTCCAACAAAGATGGCGGTTAACAGTTATCACCATTATGATATCAGAAGCTAATACCATTCAATGGCACGAAATTCGCGTGAATGGATTCTCAGCCTAAGCTGTCAAGCGGGCCCATGGACACAAAAGTTTATGTAAGGCTACGGCTAAGAACATGGAGAATCCATTCACTCGAATTTCGAGCGGTGCGCTGCCGCCAAACTCCTCCGCAGTGCCGTAATTCCGCATTTTCTGATGCTCCCATTACGACACTGCGCCCAGGTGCCTTAGTGCTTTGCAAAATCGAGCATGCGATATTATTTCCCTTCCCCGCAAAAAATCTCCTGAATAAAGTCAAAATCAATAAACAACTGCATGTTTTGTAACCACCCACTCAAGTTTTTGATCTGATAGCGATGATAGTTAGTCACAACAAAGAAATTACGATGGAACTATTTTCGCGCATGATCATCGAAAAGAAGTGATTTTCCTCGATTTTCCTGCTGCATCGCATGAGCCTGGGTCCTGTTCTATACATAACCCAAACGGTCAACCAATCAGATAAAAGTAGGTTGACGAAACGTTTGGTGTACGTCATGTATTGGAATAAAGGATCCTCCGCTGAAATAGTCCGGACCTGGGGGCAGTGTCGTAATGAAGCATTACGGCACTGTGGAGGAGTTTGCGCTGCCGCATCCTTTGTCCATAATCAACGCGGCAGAAAGAAACAATGGCTGCGGCATCGCACCGCTCGAAATTCCCGTGAATGGATTCTTACCCTAAAATATGTCTGAGAGGATGCATTTTTGGTGGTGTTATATCATGCTTGGACAATGAATGGCCACGACGTCATGTGGGAGAACTATAGTAGGCCATTTTATTGGAAAAGTCTACAGCGGCTCGCCGCCCACCACCGTTTTCACACTTTGAGCGATAGGATTGATCAGGCATGCGTATGATCTTGTCAGCCAGTTTCTTACTTTTTCCAACTACCAATGTTACAACACTAAGAAATGTCAATGAACAACACCATTTCATGTAGCAGTACATCAACACAAACAGACGTTACATTTCTCTTTTGTACAATTACTGCGGATTAGTTGATCTTATCCAATCCTAACTGTGATTTACCTAAGTTCTCGCTCGGAAAGCTTTGTCACTTTGTACTCTGACTTGTATATCCTATAAGAATGGATTGGATTGTTATCAGTCTAAATCCAATTGTCATGTCATTCCAACATCTCTGTTCTTTTGGGCCCAGCTAGGGTTTCCATCATTTGCCATCAATGACACAGGCAAACCCTATTAAGGATTCATTTGCTGTGTTTGTAAATGGAAAAGAAAGTGGAGTCATTCTTCGATGTTGCTAAGGGACTGTCCGGTTGGCCACAATCCTCGAAACATATCGCTGCACTTGACGGGGTGCCCACCAGTCATTTGATGATAAATCCATTGCGCTGCAGATGTGCCAACATCACTCGTGGTAGACAGCAGTATATATTTATTATGAATGATCAGTTTTACGCAATCGATTTTGAGAGCCTCTGCTCCTATGAAATGTAATTTGCCTTCATAACTCATATCCTTATTGGACACTCAGGAAGCGTTGAGAGCTCTAGAGTTGGTCGTCTAGGGTTAACTCGAGGAGCCGTGAATAAATATCCTGGCTGTGATTGCTGGCAACATGAATGACGTTAATGGCTTGATGACACGATAGGGCAGGATTCTCACGCAAATCAGCGCAAAGATAAATTCCACTAATGTCTAAATAATCCATTTATATCCAAGGCTATAATGAAATAGTCCGTTCCGTTCATCCCTTCCTGCATGGAACATGATTGGAAGCAATTGCAGTCATTGATCCAGATTGGGGCTGGGGTGCAATGTCTGAAGTTGTGGTCATCGGAATTTATGATGAAAGTATTTGGTATTGAAGAACATTACTATAGTATGATGGATGACATGGATTTCGGACTCATGATTCATCATGATGAATGACATCAGCCATGATATGGATTTGGTGGAAGCAGTTCTATGGTTTTCGTAGCCTACACTGAACCCTTGCTCTATCTAATAACTAGATATGGAGAAGTATGTGGATAAATGTGGATTTCCTTTGTGAATTTTCGAATCTCATAACCAACAACAGAATCATCTATGACAGCTGCTGCCTTCACTTAAGGGTTATGAAAAGTGACTCGAAATCTCGAATTTTTGACGCAAAAAATCTGACTAACTGCACACTGAATTGAGGAAATAAGGCTCGGGGCACCTTCTTATGACGGTTCCCGAAGGCCCCCGAGCCTTATTTTCCCAATTTTTTGTGCAGTTAGTCAGATTTTTTGCGTCAAAAATTCGAGATTTCGAGTAACTCACAGTTAACGATAAGAAACAAAAAGTTGTAACCAACCCATGTGAGTTCAACTCGGATCAGATCATATTCACTTGAAAATCAGACAAACGCATAAATCAGTAATCAGAGAACCGTTCACATTTTTGACGGCTGAAAGTATCGCTGAACGCGTTCAACTTTAGCCGATACTTTAAGAAGGAATACCCTGAGCATTGTAATAAGATCTTTATTAAGCAACTTATTCCAGAGCGGACATGAAAGCCTCGGGGAGTCTCAAAGAGTGTGAATATCACGACAACTTTTCGCTTTTCCTTGCCATATTATCAAATTTAATCATATCAATTCATTACAGACTTCGGGCAGTGTGATGGTGGTATTACGAGAATAGCCCCGGGTGCTTTAATCAGGTTGTTGACCGAGGATCAAGGATCTTCTACTTTAACCACATGGGGAGAATGTTGCTTGAACTTACACTGTGTGATCATACCTTTATATTCAAATTAGACGATGCGAATATACGAGAGAGAAATTTTTATTAAAGAAAAAAATAAAAAATAAATAAACTTAAAAATAAATTAAAAAATTAAATCAAAATTAAATTAAAATAAAATAAACATTAACAAATAAAATAAAAAATCCTGTTGTAACAGGAATGTCCGTTTTAAAGTTCAACGAGGGGATTACGATCATGGCTATAGAAACCATCACCATTAGAATATTATGACCTTACAGTAGCAGACTAACTCTGACTTACAGGATTACCATTGTTGTCTGTCTGCAAGGAACACCTCAATGATCACGAATCCGAATTAATACAATATCCATTATTATCAGAGATATCAGTTAATAGAACCAGTTCTGTAATGGTTTCTCAGTTAATAGAAGTTGATACATGATGGGGTGGACTATCTCGTCCACGGAATGTTTGACTTCCCAACCATCGACCATGGGGATTCGCATCCGTGCCATGTGTGCTAATGGTACTATCATCACTATTCGCTATCCCTCCCCAATACAACAGTTTCCATGCATTGGTATCACGAACCAATAATTCACAACTCAAATGCGAGAACCAATAACTCGGAATTCAAATGCAAATTCGCATAATTTTCTTTTTGTTTTCTCCACATGGCATCATAATCCTATAGTATGGTAGCCCTTGAAAATGTGACGAGAATTTAATGGCGACAAATGAAATGAGAACGCGGGGAAATCCAATAACAATCTGTTTGATATGCTTTCTAACTTCATATGAACAATCTTCTGCATAATACATGGAGTCACTCGGATGTGATGAGAGATAAACAGATTTCATATTCATAGGGCACTTTTCCCATGATCTGTCTATGATGTTTTTGGTTAGTGGTCTATGCATTCCGGTTGTCGGAAAATGCGCTCTGACGTTTTCACTTTTTCAAGGATATTTCTACCATCTGAAAAATATTAGGTGCTGTCGTATTTTATGATGGTGATGTTTGGCTCTCGTAAACGGCAATACACACGGCGGACTCGGAAAAAGTCTGAAAAAAAACTTTATTTTTTTTAAATCCGGAGTTCGACATGTCGGCGTACTCGCGAACCGAACTATCAAAAAAGCCTCGCCTCATGAAGAGAATAAGAAGATTAAAAAATAATAAATTTGAACTTCTGACTGCAAACAAGCCGCGTTTTGCAAAAAATAGTTCTGAGTTCATTGATTGTGAAAGCTTCCACCCCTTTCCCAGTTATTTCCAATTTAACCTTTCTGACTTTTTTCAAGCTTTTTCCAATCCATCCTTTTCAACTCAGCATGATCAACCCCCTGATCTAATCTTTCATTATTATGACCAAGCCCACATCAAAAAGCAATCTACTGCAGATGACATGACCCGTGAACCACATTTGTAACTTCTGCCCGATACTAATATAAATCACACCGCAGGGAATAATCGAGATGTCCTTGTCAACCTAGATTAACGATGGCTGGAATGGTCATTGTTTTTGTTCCTATTGCCATAGGATACAGCTCTAGATAGATTAGACTTAGCATCCAGGATCCCATCCTTTTCAAGCAGTTGCTGATGATGTTGGTATATAAACCATACTTAACATCCAGGCTTTTACAGTCACAAATATTTGCTCCAGGTTACTGGGTTCAGAAACTTGTTATTGTGAAAGATGACGTTATTTCTATGTTGCAGAGATGGATTTAACAACAAAATGAAGTATGGATTTTCTTCGGTATTGGATCGAGAGCCGAGCCCCAAGTACTGCAGTTTTTTTGCTCTATAGACAAATAACATTGGGCGAATTAATGTCCGGATTATCGTTCAATGGACTTGCAGATTTCACAGAAAATCGTTTCCTTTACTTTGTCATTGGATACTCAAAATAAAACATCTCGAATTTATGCTCAAAAACCTGTTGATTACACAGTCGATAATATGGCTATAATCGTTCCTTTCGGAAATGTTTTCAAAGTAACTGTAACGTCAGAACCATTGCTGAGCTCACTATGAAGTTTCTTCGGTTAATCAGGCAAAGAAAATACCATCTTGATAGGCAATTGAGTTGTTAAGAATCGGATGGGATAATAGCAACGTTTTATTGGTTGCTATTTTTTTCTTAAGAAGAGATCTGTCAATACACTTATGCTAGTCTGTTCTTGTTATGATATATTAGTTTTCTTGTCAAGTACGTCTGGTATGTCAGTTCCAGCTGATGATTACCAATATTGGTGGATTCATTTGGGAACATTAGAAGGCTCTGCTGTGGAAACGTTTGAGAATCATTGCCTGGTAAATCAGAAGGGAATGCATTTTCAAGGCACGAGCGAAATCCAGGATTCTAGTGCTAGCATTATTCAGCCACACAATATCACAAACATCGTCAGAATTAGGCACAACCCAGGTGCTTAATGAATGAGGTCATGACGTTTTTAGTCGTACGATACCTTAAACATCCTTAGAATTAGGCACAGCCCAGGCCCCGTATTCATAAAACTACTTAAGTCAAAGTATGACACTTATCCTTTGTTCAACACAAAAGATAAGTATCATACTTAGACTTAAGTAGCTTTATGAATACGGGGCCAGGTGCTTAATGAACTGGTCGCTGTATTATTCAGCCACACAATACCTAAAACACCTTTAGGAATAGGCACAGCCCAGGGCATATTCATAAAGCTACTTAAGTTTAAGTGTGACACTTATCCTTTGTTCAACACAAAAGATAAGTATCATACTTTGACTTAGGTATGTTTGTGAATATGGACCCTGGTGCTTTCTCAATAAGGACATGGCCTTTGTTCACTAACACAATACAATACCTCCTCAAACACATCCAAAGCAACGGTTCACACTCAAATGCCTTCAGCATTGTTCGTGATAAACTGTCAAGTTCGACCTGGGACATGCCTTTGTTCAGTTCCACAATACGAGATAAAATACACAAAGGTATATCCGCCATACAAAGATTCTTCCCACCTGTTGACGTACTTGTAGTATAAACAACCCCCACAATAAAGATGTTCCAGTACAATTTAATCCCTCTAATCCAACTGTGGGTTAAGTCACGTCCACTCCCAGTAACCAAGATATCATTTCTTTCGGCAAAATGCTTCATCTTAATTAATGGAAATACAAATGTAGACTTTTCTCAGAAGACGGTCACATTCATATATGATTTCATACCACAGCACCTGTTTACCACTTGTTATCAATTCCTTGCATTCCTTACTCATAAGTCTTTGCAGTCATAAACTGGATACAGGAAAAGTTTATGCACCGGACCTACTATATGGCTGCTTCAAAACAAATTGATTGTTCCCGGCCAATACAAGTTATTACCAATTTAAAGGCATCAACCAATGTTTAAATCTGGTCACGTCTCCGCCTGCCAGCGAGAGGATATTAAGGTGGATAGCAATTTACTAGCAATGTCCCGCGGCGATAACCCTCCATGCTTCACACCGTACCTGGTATGGTGTTAGTCAAGGTTTGAATCAGCAGAAGCCATTCGCAAAAATTAATGATGAGGAGTCGGGGTGGAAATTTAAGGGATAAACTAGTACAGATTGATTGAACGGACAACTGTCAGAATAGCTGAGTCTTTTGTCACCACCATGTATTGTGTGGACCAAATATGCTTAAACAATGACTGACTGTGAAAGCCCTATTGTAAAGCCAACTCAGTGAATGGTAACAATAGAGCACTTGGGCTGTTCTGTTTATTGTGGGATCTCTCCGTGCTGGCCTATGCCTTACCCCTTTCACAACTTATTGTCACGACAGAGAGTTGAATTTACCCCTTTCACAACTTATTGTCACGACAGAAAGTTGAATTGCACACAGTCTGGCAGCTGGCATCTCTAGGTTTATGCCAACAAATCAACTGACAGTTGCAAAAACTAAATTTCATGATTGAAATTTCCTTTAATCTATTGAGATGAATGTTACTTTCCTATCTCAAACCCGATTTTAACTAAGATTGCTGGTCTATTGTGGTAGCTCGTTTTTCAATTCCTTGTCCTCTAGGGTACTCGATTGGAATAAAACACACTCTAAAATCAGTCGTAAAACATCCTTTCGATTGGTAACTATGGTTTAAGCGCTTTTAAACTTTGAGTTAATGGAAGAATAGGGTGTTGTTAATGCTCACTGTGAGATTTTCGTCTCTCTTGTCAGCCATTTGTTTGGTAGCACGCAGAGTGTGATAGCTGTTAAGAGTTATTAAGCAAGATTTCTCGGATGTTGCATATTTTATAACTGAAATCGGCGTTCTTTATTATTCATCCTAATGGTAATGAATATCAAAGAGGTTGGCAAACCTGAGAATTACATGGAAAAACTGGTTTCAGTTTAAGTTGAATTAAAATTGATGTATAATATCTACAGCGTATGTCTACAAACCACAGATCAATTGTTTGCTGTCTTGCAGTTTTTTATGGTGCACACAACTCCGGCTTCTTACAAAACATAGATTTGTAAGTAAAATGAGTTTTCAGTAGGATTTGAATTCCCTTTAGCCACGAAGCTGATGAAATGAATGTTTCTCGAGAAAAAAACGGATTTTTAACAAAGGCAATGCCAGTATATCATTTATCCATTGTTCGGGGTAGAGTTTTTCTGAAATATCCTATATTGTGTTGGCTATAGCTCCGGCTACATTCGAAGATGCTCAATCATTTTTGTCGGTATCATAAGTGCAGGGGCGTTCATATAATATACGTACCATGTACATCCTTCATAGAATGATCCATTGTCAATTTCCTGAACGTGTCTTTGTTGTCGATTTCTTCAAGATCAATACCCAGTGGTGATACAAAGTGTTAATCAATTTAAGATAGTGCTCTACAACTGAGCTTGAGTTTTTTAAACATCATCTCGACACATTCAACTACATTGTCCTTCTGAAGATGTTTTTCTTCTGACTTTCTTGTTACTATTAGTATGTATGAAGTGCTTATTCGATATTGCTAGGGGCCCGCACTGCCATAGTAGATTCCCACCTGTTGACGTACTTGTAGTATAAACAACCCCCACAATAAAGATGTTCCAGTACAATTTAATCCCTCTAATCCAACTGTGGGTTAAGCCACGTCCACTCCCAGTAACCAAGATATCATTTCTTTCGGCAAAATGCTTCCTCTTAATTAATGGAAATACAAATGTAGTACTTTTCTCAGAAGACGGTCACATTCATATATGATTTCATACCACAGCACCTGTTTACCACTTGTTATCAATTCCTTGCATTGCTTAGTCTTTGCAGCCATAAACTGGATACAGGAAAAGTTTATGCACCGGACCCATATATGGCTGCTTCAAAACAAATTGATTGTTCCTGGCCAATACAAGTTATTACCAATTTAAAGGCATCAACCAATGTTTAAATCTGGTCACGTCTCCGCCTGCCAGCGAGAGGATATTAAGGTGGATAGCAATTTACTAGCAATGTCCCGCGGCGATAACCCTCCATGCTTCACACCGTACCTGGTATGGTGTTAGTCAACGTTTGAATCAGCAGAAGCCATTCGCAAAAATTAATGCTGAGGAGTCGGGGTGGAAATTTAAGGGATAAACTAGTACAGACTGATTGAACGGACAACTGTCAGAATAGCTGAGTCTTTTGTCACCACCATGTATTGTGTGGACCAAATATGCTTAAACAATGACTGACTGTGAAAGCCCTATTGTAAGCCAACTCAGTGAATGGTAACAATAGAGCACTTGGGCTGTTCTGTTTATTGTGGGATCTCTCCGTGCTGGCCTATGCCTTACCCCTTTCACAACTTACTGTCACGACAGAGAGTTGAATTGCACACAGTCTGGCAGCTGGCATCTCTAGGTTTATGCCAACAAATCAACTGACATTGCAAAAACTAAATTTCATGATTGAAATTTCCTTTAATCTATTGAGATGAATGTTACTTTCCTATCTCAAACCCGATTTTAACTAAGATTGCAGGTCTATTGTGGTAGCTCGTTTTTCAGTTCCTTGTTCTCTTGGGTACTCGATTGGAATAAAACACACTCTAAAATCAGTCGTAAAACATCCTTTCGATTGGTAACTATGGTTTAAGCGCTTTTAAAATTTGAGTTAATGGAAGAATAGGGTGTTGTTAATGCCCACTGTGAGATTTTCGTCTCTCTTGTCAGCCATTTGTTTGTAGCACGCAGAGTGTGATAGCTGTTAAGAGTTATTAAGCAAGATTTCTCGGATGTTGCATATTTTATAACTGAAATCGGCGTTCTTTATTATTCATCCTAATGGTAATGAATATCAAAGAGGTTGGCAAACCTGAGAATTACATGGAAAAACTGGTTTCAGTTTAAGTTGAATTAAAATTGATGCATAATATCTACAGCGTATGTCTACAAACCACAGATCAATTGTTTGCTGTGTCAAGAAGTCTTGCAGTTTTTTATGGTGCACACAACTCCGGCTTCTTACAAAACATAGATTTGTAAGTAAAATGAGTTTTCAATAGGATTTGAATTCCCTTTAGCCACGAAGCGTATTATGTATTCAACTGATGAAATGAATGTTTGTCGAGAAAAAAACGGATTTTTAACAAAGGCAATGCCAGTATATCATTTATCCATTGTTCGGGGTAGAGTTTTTCTGAAATATCCTATATTGTGTTGGCTATAGCTCCGGCTACATTCGAAGATGCTCAATCATTTTTGTCGGTATCATAAGTGCAGGGGCGTTCATACGTACCATGTACGTACATCCTTCATAGAATGATCCATTGTCAATTTCCTGAACGTCTCTTTGTTGTCGATTTCTTCAAGATCAATACCCAGTGGTGATACAAAGGGTTAATCAATTTAAGATAGTGCTCTACAACTGAGCTTGAGTTTTTTAAACATCGTCTCAAACACATTCGACTGCATTGTCCTCCTGAAGATGTTTTTCTTCTGACTTTCTTGTTACTATTAGTATGTATGAAGTGCTTATTCGATATTGCTAGGGGCCCGCACTGCCATAGTAGAGGACCTCTGGAGAGCCGTGGGGTGACTGATTGCCTCATTTATCGTCGTACGCTTGACCGGGATTCCCTGGACATCGGGCTATTGAATAAGAGCTATCGGGCATTTATGTGGAGAAATGGTTCGCATATCACGGAAGCGCTAGGGGCTTTCGTTAACCCTCGGAAGTGTATATTTTTGTCACTTGCAATGAAAATAGATATCCGACATGCTGATGAGGTTAATGGCTCGAAAATATCGTATACCCGCAGCCCTGCCTGGGGGAATGCATCAAAAGACATTCCGAGCCCTAAAAAAACTGTGTAAATCACAAGGCTAGCACTACAAACTGCTACTTCTAGCAGCCTCATCTGTACGAACTGCTATACCTCTGGCAATCATGCGTATAATGGTAGGCCTACTACATGCATATTATACTCACTGCCACTTCTGGCAGCCATGCGTATAATGGTAGCACTTGCATCATAACTGCTACTTCCAGCAGTCATGCGTATATGGTACCGCTTGCACCATAACTGCTACTTCTAGCAGCCATGGAAATCTCCAAGGAGGCAATGGCGGCTACAGGCATATTAGCGTGGAAAAGCAACCCGTAGCCCTATAGAAGAAGATGTGTTTAAGACCCTCTGAATCTGATTGCCAGCATGAGGTGACAGTACATCATCTCCGCGATTACCAATTATGTAGTAATATAGGGTTAAGTGTCATCAAGACGGCTGTCATGAGATTGGAATCAGGATCACTGTATGACATACTCTCCCTAGTGACATGTCCAGGTCAAGTGAGCTGATTAGTGTTGGGGTAAGGCGGTGCCCGAGTTCAGCAGGTGCGATAAGAGAGAGGTAAGGGAATCGGGATGTAAGTGTGTCTGCAGCACAGCCTCTCTACTGGTCTCTCTGCTGACACTCTACCAAAATATATTCCCAAATTTTACCCCGGTAGCGTATCCGCTGCAACCCGACGAACCAGTGTGCATGAGACCAATTTCAATTTCAAAGAAGCAGCATCTGTTGCTTCTTTGATATTGAAATGGTCTTACCGGCAGGCAATCTCAGCTCCAGACAAACGGACCTCCTAAATTATACAATTCCCTCCACCAATGTCAATTTTCTTGATGAAACACTAGCCTCAGAATCCAGCTAGAGATTGCACGGCGTACAGTCAACGCTTGGTCGTAGCAGACGACAGCTCGGCAGCGTTCGTTTCAGTTGTGATTGGCCACTCTCCCCAGCCTTTTATTTCTAAACATTGCCGAATACCATTTGTGTATTCATTTGGGACCATCCCGCCTGGTTATTATTCCGATACTTTCCAATGAAATGCTTCTGTATGCAGATGGGTATGATGTTCATCATTGCAGTGATATCATCACGACTATTACGGAGTAATCAGCCTGGATGTCATCTTTCAGTGGGACTCTCGATTCATTTGGATACAGTTGCAATGAACATTGTGGATTACTAGTAGAGTTACTCTGTATCTGTTGGTTTGCATCCATTGGATGGGATTCAATGGATACAACAAAGGAATGAAATGAGCATGATTCGTGTTCAACAGGCGACTGCAAGCAGTCATTCTATAAAATGGTAAGTGGTACTGATGTTGGATCTCAACACTTTGCGTGGGATTTACTTGGCCTATACTAGTGTAGTACCATAGGTAAATTTTCCTTTTTGCAGTTATTTCTTATTTTGTTCCAAATTCAATGAGATTTGCATTTATCAAGAATAGCAACCTATAGAGAAATCTCAATCAACAAGTTCCCCATTCCCACGTACAAATTTCCTGCCATCTGAACAGCAGGTCTGAAGTGACAAGACATTTGACAGGAAGAACGAAACCAGTAGCAAAAGAAGAACGAAAGCAGTAGTCATTGGATCAAGTAAGCAAAATGAGAGTCGAGTATTGTCTTACAGCTGCGTCAACTCTTACTACCCCAGGGCCCATATTCCCAAGAAAAATTACGTCAAAGTGGGGAACTTAGATCGCTTGTTTGATACAATAGACAGAATATGTGCCCAGAATTTGCCGATACCAAGCCAACCAAACTGCGTTTCTTATCAGCCTTTGTTTTTTTCTTTGCTCTCATGTTGACTGAGTTGCAATTCTCAGACAGTTCTCCTGGCTTGTCTTTTTTGTTGTCGCACCAGAAGTTGATTCTCAGCAATAGAATATCTGATATCTGGTCACTCGTTTGGTGAACAAAATAGCTCGCTGTCAAAGTACATGGACCAGTTTGACAAAAAATATTTTTGGTGGCGTTCAGGGATGAGAAGTTGCTGTATAGGCTATTTTTTTATATCGAATGGTCGTAGAGTAACCTGCAGAGTACTGAGGACAAAGATTGGCCTCAATTCGCCTTTCAACTGACCTCTTCAATTTATTGCATCCAATAGCCTGTGGTACAACGTTTCCAATCAGCATATCAATAGGCTCTACTCTTAGTACAACCTATTCTTCTTATTCATGGCGAAGGGCCCAAGCTCAGGCAAATTATGAGGGATTAAAATAGGGCCTGAGTTAAGGATCAGCAAAACACATTATGATGATTACATGAATATACTGAGGGATTAAAATAGGGTCTGAGTTAAGGATCAGCAAAACACATTATGATGATTACATGAATGTACTGAGGGATTAAAATAAGGCCTGAGTTTATAAGGATCAGCAAAAACATCATGATTTACATGAATGTACTGAGGGATTAAAATAGGGCCTGAGTTAAGGATCAGCAAAACACATTATGATTACATGAATATACTAATTAAAATAAGGTCTGAGATAAGAATCAGCCGAACCTATCATGAATATGCTGAGGGATTAAAATCCCTCATCCACACCATACCCTAATATAACCTGTCTTATGGGTAAGAGATAAATGGCATCATATGAAAGCACTCTTTCAACCAACAAGATAATGAATTATGCCTGTCAGAAAGTATTTGCTCAGGCGATGGTGATCCTATTGCAGTCGACCAGCCAGGGAGATCTTTCCGTGTCTAAAGTCTAAGATCTCAATCACTTGTTCCGGCGCTGGGTTTCATCGCAGACGGCAGACGGATCAATATTCTATGTCAGATAAAAGGAACAGGGTGTCTAATACCCACAATCGACGGGCGGATTTCACACATCGTACTAAGTGGTTATGTAGGGGTAATCTTCAAAATTTTCAAAATACATCTTCTCAGTCAATTTTTAGAAAAAGTGGGATGAAGCATGTGGTAACGTCAAAGAAATAAACCACTTATTACAGGTGACTAAAAGGAGTTTTTGATTGGAAGTCTATTTGATGAAATTAATGATCTGATCTGAAGAAAAACTTTAGTCGTGTAATAAGATTTTGAGCCAAAATTCAAGAATTTTAAAGGTCAAAAGAGAGAAAACGTGAATCCTGTCAAGACTGGTTGGTTTTCCATGTACATGTATTGTTCTACAAAAGCATTGTATACAAGAACAACGAGTCAGACGACGGCTCCTTAGACGTTGGATTGGGTGAAATATCACAGACACAAGAACTGATGACAATCAATAATCCTGCGGTACCAAAACGGAAATGTCTTTTTTCAAGACTTGTTTCCAATAAGGTTTTTTCCCTTGGCACAACTGAACGCATTATAGACCACCTGTTAAATTTAGATGCAAATATTGGAGGGAATAGCAGTCTCAGTCTTGCAACGCAGTGTTTCAGTCGCTCACGCACGCAGCTATTGACCTCCGATAAAGCATTTCCAATAAGATCATAGATTTCTGTCAAAATTGAATTTGCACAATCTACATCTATTTTCCTTGACATCACTAGGGTGGAATGAAAAATCGTGCGACGAACAATGAATGGTGCTGGCATGTTAAAATATCATGCCAAACGAATATCAGTCCAAAGTTGCTTCAGTCATTCTAATGTATCAATTCCTATCCTGTCAGTTCCTGTCCGCAGTTCAACGAATGGCCAGTCCTGCATAGACCATTATTCACTCTTGTCCTTGCCACTCGAAACACACGATTATCCCGTTCTTCTCCTTTGTATGGCCACTCGAAACACACCATTATCCATTCTTGTCCTTTGTATGGCCACTCCAAACACACCATTATCCATTCTTGTCCTTTGTATGGTCACTCCAAACACACCATTATCCATTCTTGTCCTTTGTATGGTCACTCCAAACACACCATTATCCATTCTTGTCCTTTGTATGGTCACTCCAAACACACCATTATCCATTCTTGTCCTTTGTATGGTCACTCCAAACACACCATTATCCATTCTTGTCCTTTGTATTGTCACTCCAAACACACCATTATCCATTCTTGTCATTTGTTTGGCCACTCGAAACACACCATTATCCATTCTTGTCCTTTGTATGGTCACTCCAAACACACCATTATCCATTCTTGGTCCTTTGTATGGTCACTCCAAACACACCATTATCCATTCTAGTCCTTTGTATGGCCACGCCTTCTTCTTCTTCGGCTTCTTCTTCTTCGACGTTCGCTCGGGCAGACTCTCTTGACGTCCTGGGACTTCTATCGAGATCGGTAACCCTGATGAGCGTATTATGCGTGCCACTATACGGTTAGGTGTCAGATGGGTTTTCTGGCATAGCCACTTCGACTTCCAGCCAGGTATTTTAGAGTCCACTACAGGCTACCCCTATCTGCTTCACCTGTGTGGGGTCTTTTACTTGCCCCTGCATAGACACAGGGTACAAGGAACCTCGGTTTAACGTCTCATTCGAAGGACGAAGTGAAGAGACTCGATTAGGGCTCGATTTTCACTGTTCATCAATGAAAAAGGAAGTGGGTCAACGTGTTTTGCTGCTTTTAAAAATGGACACACCAAATGAATCCACAAGCAAATTTGGCGTACCGTAAACTGTTCTGACTCGACTAGAGTCAAGAACGTGGGAGTGGGCGACCACGATTATCACATTGGTAACTGCTAAATAGAACTCTCTTGTGAAGGAAACTTTCTTTGGCCGGCCCTGCTCAATTCTCGGCCCTGTAAGCTGGTGCACTAGGCCTTATGTCTTCAATGGGAAATTTGAGGAAATTTCGCGGAATTCAGTTGTTTAAACGGGACTTGCTTTGCAATGATTTTCCACCCTAGTGGCCACGTGTTCCAGGAGCTGTCGCAGATTCATTGTTCAACTCAGTAGATTATTCAGAAAGGCCCGGAAGTTAAGAAGTTTAAAAACTGGTGTTTGGAATACGTGAAAGATTAAAATCCAGATTCACTTTTGTGATGTCTGGCATTTCTTGTTGAATTTCAGATCATTGTAAAAGTCAAATTCACGAGGGACATTACCCAACACATCATGACATTAAACGAATGACGTTATTGCCTTGTATTCTGAAGTTCGCGATGCGATGAATTTTAAAAGGGCACTTAAAGCAACAGTGGTGCCACGTCATTGATTTCATGTCTGTAGGCATGGGATAAATGCCAATGAGTATTAATGAAAATCACGCTGATATTTCACTGCTGGCAAACGTGCCATTTAATTGAATTCTGAGCCGCACAAGTGCAACTTGAGGTGTCAATGGTGTTAATATTCTAATATTGCTTCTTCTCCTTCATTGCTCTTGTCCTCCATCAAGCCAGCAATTAGTCAATTAATCATTTAGAAACTTTCAGCTGCAGACTAAGACTGTAATACATGTATGTATGTATATTCTCCATCAGAACACAGCGCAACAACGGTGTTTCATTCTCATGTGCCGATATCACTGGTAGCAAACATACGGATATCTCAATGATATCATCTCTGTGAGCCCTGTCCGTGAGTACAACTATCTGGTGCTACCTCATCTCTGCGAGTTTTATGTCCGCGACACCGCGACTTTACAGACACGATTTCCGGTCTCGCAGACATGAATTTTCTATGTCTGCTACCAGCCTAGGCCTTTAAGGCGCTGCACCACTTGACAGTTTTCTCGCAGAAGTTGGCTCACAATGGGCAATTCACCATTGTTTGTGTCCTGTCGGCTTACGCTGAGACCAATGACACAAACAACTGCTCGCAGTTGAGTTGCCCATTGAGCAGTTGAGAGCCAACTTCTGCGAAAAAACTGTCAAGTGGAGCAGCGCCTTTAAGGCTCGTTTCCACAGACGCGTTTCACGCTGCGTGATGCGTCAAATCTATCTATTTTCCGCCGCTCTGCTTCCAAACAATGGGCGAAGCGTCAAAACGCTCACGCTACCGCTTCTGTGGAAACGGGCCTTAACCCACGGACACGTCGTTAACAACAGCTTCATAAAGGATTCTCGACCCTGAAGCCTTTGTTAACCGGCGTGTCCGTACTCCTGTGGCTTTTGTATTCGTAACCTAAGGAGCGCATGTGAGAGAGATGATCTCACGGACATGAATTTGTATGTGTGCTGCCTGCCACTTCTTCAGTCACACTTGTCGTTCATGTTTTGTGCAACAGCATCACCAATATCTTGGCTTAGGAATGCCGCTCTCGCCCACGTTTGGATATGTCCGCCGAAAAAATGCCCTGTAGAGCTAGCTCAGGACTTGCCCGACATCTGATCCATGAATCCTCCGGCTCATCGATCACGATATCCCTTCGTGTCGTCTGCCCCAGAGAGACACCAGACATGGGCCAGGACTTGTTCACATGGTTCACCACTGGAGCAATTTTCTAAAACAAATAAACCTGTCACATGATTCATCTAGAAAACATGTTGCGTCTTACTCGGGTCCTCTTGGGAAATATAAAGCACCTGACAATCACCTCTTCATCCCTGCCTTGCTTTATTTGGTAAAATGGCGGCGTCTGAATGTTGCCGATAATTTGGTCGTTGGGATTTTAGTCAGGTATCAGGACCGTGGGGATTGTTTTTTCCATTGTTACATGGCCTGCCCGTCTGATATTCTCTGAGTTAGTGTTGGAACACAAGACATCATAAAAAGCAGCTCACAAGAACATAGCTTCATTACTTCATTCCATACCATTCAGCCAATCTATAATGCATTGTGCATGGAATGTATCCATTACCTTCATCATACATGATGTATGTTTATACTATAAATGTATAAATAAAGCATTTTATCACGACTCTGAAACATCACAGAATATATCCTGACAACAGCAACTTAATTTTACCACAAAATCAAGTGGGAATTCATTTCGTGCTGAAGTAAAGGCGCAGAAACAAGCAGCATGTTCTGGGCTTTGTGAGCTGTTCATTTCTTGGCACAGAATTCTGTGTTGTACATTTCTGGATCATGTTAAAGTAGTATGTCATCATACGATTGCTAATTCACTGCATTACAGACTTGTGATACACAGTCATTATACCCCTTTCCATTTACAAACTCAACCATAACTCGATTCGGCATGCTGTCCATCACGTCAACCACCGCATGCCACCTAAGACTTAAAAGTACATCTACTAATGGCCATTGCAGTCTGATGTCACATAAACAGCTATCCAAACAGGTCCTTTAATGGAGTGACGTCATATTCCATTATGTTGTAAAAGTAAAAGTGAGGACTGCCATTGCGAATGGACCAAACCAGACAAGGGATCCAGTGGCGAGAACCAACTTTCCATCCCTCGAACTAATTTCCTTCTATCTTATTGTTGTTGATGATACCATAACTTGATATTTTGATGGATGGACTGCAAACAACCAAAGAGCTATAGAGTTTCCAAGTTGGCTACAAATGGCGGAACTCACCCGAGAACAATACCAGTATATGGTGCTCTTATTGGCATCCCGCTCTCTATGTACGATATATGACTACACGAATGAATTGATCTGGGAATGGCACTGCATTAGGGAGTTAGTGAAAATTACTGTTAATGAGGCTCGATGCCCAGCAGAATTCTCTTGATTTCCCATGAATATTAAACCACAGTTGTTTGGGAATTTAATTATTTGTTTATAACTTCTTTGTGAGTATACAACGGTATTGGGTAGTGAGGGGAGAATACCAATGGGCTAATGTGCAGGAGGGCATCAAAAACCAACACTTAGTTGGCCGAGAGCAATCTTCTGCTCTTTTTTCTCCATCAGTAGTCGATGTTCCTCGCCTTGTGAACGCCACTAAAAAGCCACAGATGACCATGACATCGACGAGGCAAGAGGCGAGAAGCCCGGCAACCGATAATTACTCGTTACTTTATTCTTTGGCAGGTAATGACCTTGCTACAGAAGGAGTTACAGCCTTCTTGTAAGGTGTCTTAAATCATCTACCTCTACAGCAGATGGCATCGTCTCTCAGAGTTTTCTCATATCCTGTGGTATCGATTGATAAATATTTGAAGAAAGGTTGTTCCTATCAACCGTCAGAAGATTGTTTCTTCAAATTCTTTCCAATTGATTACCAAGGCTATCAGAAAACGTCAACAGTTTGTTCAAACCTGGGGGCAGATTGAGTTATTGGAGAAAGCATCCAGGAGCGTCGCTTTCATACCGTCAAAAATGTGCCACATTTTTGACGGTATGAAAGCGACGCTCCTGGATGCTTTCTGTCACATATATTTTTGTTGCCATCAACTTTTAGGAATTGGTTCTGTAATAATATCTGTCATATTTACACATTATCAGTAAGTGATGAAGTACTTCAATGGTGTCTGCTCAAACTAGCGCATCTGGGTAAGTTTAATGAAGGATGTTTTATAAAAGCAATCCTCTATTCATTCAGCAACCTCAAGATTAATTACAGCGGTTTTTGATTAGTTTGCCAAAAATGTTACATCGTCGCCTCGCCGTTGAGTATCACGAGGAAACATGCCTTCGGTTTTAGTTGATGAGTCAGTTTTGAAAGGAAAGAAGGTGGCGGACAGATATGGAACATATTTAGAATTATTCAACAGAAGTCATTCAATGGGATAATTTGAATTTTTCCCGAAGACTATCTGACACGGAGTCAGCTTTGATTAGACTGTTGAAGCTAGTGAGCATCCTCTGGGGCAAGCTCCTTCCACAGACGCCAGATGAGGAAATCTCAACATTAAGAACTGGAGGAAGTAATCCATCTCAACATGCAAATCGTCTTCCTAGGGACTGTCGTCTGCCTCTTGAATTCCAGTATCTTGAGTCGTTACCGCTGCTAGTTCTGCATGTTGATAAGACGACTCTATTTGCATTCTTTATGGCGCTGTCATGGACATTAGGGCAATTTTTTTTCTCTTCTATGTGCCAGACAATATTCTGAATGAACCCAAGTGGAAGTGTTCTCCACCGACCATGCTCACTCAGCGGCCAATCTGCTCCCAGGCAGACGGGATATTAGCCTGGTTCCCCTGGCCTACTCCAGACGGCATTGCAAACTACACTATCTGTACACTGAGATTTTGCGGACATAACCGCCCATAACCATCGATAGCCAGAGCAACCAGGCTTGCACAAAGCGACACGCTATGTTGGTTACCAAGTTCATACAAACACACACGATCGATGTACACCGCATACCACAGTGCTCGCGAGTGTACACACCAATCAGGACTGTTCGACCTGAGACTGTTTGAATCTACATATACTAGTATTTGAATGGTCTTAATTAAAAATTAGGCCTGGTGACTGTTGCTACACATAAAAGAATGAGTTACTACTAAGTACCGGTGTGGTCATGTGCCTTACCTGATGAAGGGTTAGTAATGGTATCACAGCGCGTCGAACTTCTCAAGTGATGAAAAGGATGGCGACGTATAGTGTGCCGCTGAGATCATGTGATTCAATATGACCAATCAGAAAGGCGTCCTCAAAAATAACCTCGAAAATTTCTCGAAAAATCGTACAAAAACTCGAAGCCGGTGAAATAGTTCAGATTTCTTTATTCAGGACACGCTTTGACCCCTAATGATTTGTGTATACATCAATAGTCAATAGATTACGTGAGAAGAATAGGGCGAAAATTGAACAATGCTAAAGTGTGATGATTTTAGTGGTAGCTGGCCTACATGTAGGAATCCCTGAAGGCCAGCTCACCAACCAGCTCTTTCTGGGTGGGATGTATTTCAAATGACCTCTCCAAATGGTGGGTTCACAAGTTCATGGCTACTTCAAGGACATTCTTCTCCGATAAATGATCTATAAGAGTAACAGATTAGTCTGTCGACAGCCTTCTCATGGTCATGGTCACTCTCCATTTGGTTCTCACCCTCATTGCCCCCTTGATAGCCAATCCATCACGGCGTTAGTATCCGCAATATGCACCACGGCGCGCTGCACATTACACAGCCGACCCGTTGTCTAGGATTTACCAGTCATTGCTTGGACTCCCAGATGGCTGCATTTATCTTCATCATCATTTAGGCGGATGTTGTCATGGATTTGGAAGTCCCCTAGCCCCGTCCGGCCTTGTTAGTTAGGTCACATTGAGTCACTTATATTGGTTCAACCTCCTGTCCAGATGATCTGATTAATGGGTTGATAAAGCTCGTGAGCTGTTGTTGTCTGTTTGACAAATGTCCTCCCATATCAAAGTAGTTTATCTGCACTTCCCCTTTTACTTTCGAAACAGAATTCTCCGGCTTCGCCTTGCCATAGAACATACGGTGTCGGCGGAAATGACTGGCCTTGTTGTGCTGAGGGTTCAAAAGTGCCAAATAAGACGTACTGAGACAAACACCAAGCATGAATTACTGTTGCTTTTACTTTAGGTGATGGATGGAGACCCCAACGAATCCTACCTCATTGACCGAGGTGGCTGAGCTTTGCTGGTACTTATGTTTAAAAGGGTGGTACTAAGGAACCACTCACCTCATCCTTTGATACCTTTCTTTTTCTGCAGTGCGTGAAGCATACATGCAGTGCTTTCAGAGGGCAAACTACTAATAGAGTGTAATCCTTGCCTGCAACATTGGTATTGGTCTTGTTGGTTGTATTTTTCGGCGTTTAATTCCATCACTGATAGAACGCCTGTTAATAGCCATGTGAGACATTCCTAATGGTTTTTTCTCTTATCTCTTCAGCAAAGACCAGTCAAGCAGTCATTCTGTGGCTCCCTCCGCCGTGACACCCATTGGAAGTGCCTCATCCTAACCATTCTCATCTACGCCTGCCTCGCGTCGATAACATGGTGCCGATTGTCACGAATAACGAAGGTCATTAAGGACTTTTACGACGAATCAGTAATCCAAATGAGCCAATCAGGTCCATGTGATGATGGTTATGTATACATTCCAGTCGCATTTGTGGTGATGCTTTACTTGGTCTATTTGGTGGAGTGTTGGCACTGCCACACCCGCATAGAACTCCAGTACAAGATAGACGCGACTTCTGTCCTCGAATTAGTGCAATATATGAGGGAAGCTATCCCTATAATATGGTGGAAAGCAATATGCTATCATTATGTGAGGCGGACTAGACAGGTCACACGGTATCGTAACGGTGATGCATTCACGACTACTCAGGTATACTACGAACGCGTCAACTCACACACCGCTGGATGCGCTTTGAATTTTAGCCGATGTGGCTACAAGGACATCTCAAAAATACTTCGCGGCTTGGACGAATATCCGGCAACAAAGATCAAATTCACCAAAGGGTTTTCATTTGCAACTGTGGAAGCTGAAAGTGAATTTGAAGACCAGCGTTCGCAGTTTTTTCAGGAACATGAACGACGTGATGACTATATGGAAACTCGCGAAGGAATGGACTTGCTGAATATAAACTTTAAGGAATACTTAATAGCCTTCGCAGACCCTGATAATCTTCCATGGTATGTCTCTCATGTAATATTTTGGATTGCTTCCGTGCTTCTGCTGTCTTGGCCGTTGCGGGTTTTGATAGAATACAAGACTGCCTATCTCCATTATCACGTGCACAAACTTTTTGGTACAAACTACTTAGATCCTGCCTATACTCCAGGGCAAATGTCCCGGGTTAGTACAATGTGTAGTACCGATCTTGAACTGAATATTAGAAACAACTACTCGATTGTACCGAGTTATTCTGAAGCGTTGCTCATGGATTGTACCCACCCAGATCGCATCGAGGATTCGAACGGAAATCTCGTTAGTACGGGTAATGGTCATTTGATCACCAACGGTCAAATGACCAATGGTATGGCGGGACAAAATGGCTTCATCACGAATGGGCATGTTCAGAATGGGTTACTTCAAGGTGGCCGTGTGGCTTTGTTCATACAGAATGGAGCTGTGACTTACAGCCGTGGTGATCAAATTGATATTCAAGGGGACACAATACATAAACGAAAGAAAAAACACCGGCGGAAAGGCCGGAGACGAAATCGCGGACGCGAGCAGGACGGTAGTGATAGTTCTCATCGTTACGGACAAAACCAGCAGTCATCTGCGACGAGTCCAGAGACGCCCGAGGAGCAGATACTGCAGTGTCACATCCCAACTGGATCCTCTCAAGGCAGTATTAGGATTATAACGACCGAGCCTGTGACTGGGACGTCGTCAGGCACATCATTAGACAGGACTGTTACAGCTAGTGGGAGTTCGGAAATTCGTAACGCGCAAAATGAACCAGCTGTCCTTAACGTGGGAGAACTCCCCACGCCTGACAGCCTCCAGTCTGATGACAACGTTCAGACACCAGATAGCGTTGACTCTATAGATAATGTCCTTGATAGTGTAGCGACTGTGGATGTGCACACCCCAGGCTCGTGCAGCGTGCAGACAACAGACAGTATTCAATCAGGCAATGTAGGAACGCCGACCAGTATTCAGGCACCCGAAAGTGTCGTAATGGAGAGAACCTGTGATAGCCCTGCCAGTGTTTGTAGTACTCATGCCCCTCCACCGATCTCCGCTGGTGAAGCCCCACCCCCTTACGAGGCTGCTTTGTCAATGGAACGTCCCCCAGGTTCTCCAGCACGCAGCTCTACCATGGGATCTCCAGCTAGGGGATCACCGTCTATAGGCTCTCCGGCACGACATTCTCCATCCATTGGATCTCCTGTACGTCGTTCACCTTCCATGGGTTCTCCTGTACGCCGGTCTCCACCCGTAGGCTCGCCCTCTAGATCGGTCAGCATGGGGTCCCCAGCTAGGGGTTCACCAGCCTTTGGGTCACCTTCAAGATCAGCCAGAGGTTCGCCTGGTATAGGATCAGCGAGAGGCTCTCCTGTAAGGAGACCGTCTCTGAAAATTAATACTCAATTGCGATGCATGGAAACGTCGTTATGAGACTGGAGCTGGCCAACTTTAAAAAAAGAACCTTCAAAAGACATTTTCAGCCGTGCACGGGCCAGTAACAAGGGGAGGGGCAGAAACAACGGAAACTATCTGCAACAGAACTGTTGTCAATTTGATACACGATGTGATGGGACTGAATCTGTTAATATTACAATGCAATCTTTGATATCCACTCTTCATGACGCCAGAGGACATTTCCACCCGGCTAGATCAATAACTCTGGGATGCGTTAATTGAATTTCATTAATTGTGGTACCAGACATTTGCTGTCGCCAATTCCAGTGACTTCAATCACCATATCTGCCGTTGTAACAGTTATTAACAGACAAAAAGGGTTAATTTGTTCAAACTCTGCCATTGATCTAATCTCTACTCACAGACTGAAGAGTCTTATGAATAGATCGTACGTCTTGATGGCGAGACTTGAAGATTCAAATCTGTCCCGTGATTGGTTCCTTGCAGATAATGGTTTAATTCAGAAATAGATTGGAAATGAAATGGAATGAATCCATGACGAAGCGATCACATCGTCATGATGCGCTTGAATTACCATAATTAATACGTTCTAGTTCGCGACAGAACACGTCGTCGTCAGAGTGGCGTAGCAGAACATCAGCATCCCCCCGAGGCTGCGGGTTCAATACCCAGTCAGGGGACCTGTTTACAAGGTTTCTTCAGTTGTTTTTTTTCAAAGTTCAGTTCGAAAACTCCAATTAAAGTCAAACAGTAACTCAAACCACACCAAATGCGTTTTAGAACTAAATGGACTGTCAGAATCATTGGAAGTAATCATAAGTAAGGTTTCGCAAATATGCGAAACTCGAAGTGCGAAATACGAAATTTAACTTCAATTCCATGACGTAATGTATTTCAGGAGATGGTTGGTACCACAAATATCGCCTGCTCCAAGAGCGTCTTTTAGCGTATGACGTTACACCGATCGAGTTATGGTGTAAATTAAAGTTTGAAATTTATCTTTTGTTTCCACTTCGTATAGGCCTACGATTATGAAGTGGAAATTTAAAAATTCAAGATGTACCATAACTCTCTCGGTCTTACATGCAATGTTTAAAAGACGCACTTGCAACAGGGACATTTGTGGTAGCAACCATCTCCAGAAATACATTAGGTCCTGAAAATGAATCGTTTTTCGTACTTCGTGTTTCGTCAGATTTGCGAAACCTCACTATTCTTGATTCTACTTACGAAATGCACATCACGAAATACATTTATTCAGATTGCCGAAGTGTAGTTGGAGTACACTTGAACCCCTCTATCATATACCCCCCGCCCCGGCAGTACTTTCGGGGAGTCCCATTACAGATGATGAAGACGGAGTGCCACCCTTAACTGCGGTGTCCCCCCTGGCTGAGGTGTCAACTAGGAGCGGTTCCAGTGTATTCTTCTAATGTGCCTCACAACAGAAACTAATTCTGCAAAACGATGTGCAACATTCTTAATTTCGCTTGTGGTGCAAGAAGTACCATTAAGAGCATTTCATTCATGCTGTACGATTGTAAGTATTACTATTAAATACTTCCGTCGAAATGAGCGTAAGGAAGAGTATTGGAGTCTGCTCAAATCCTCAAATGTACACAGTATCATTGCACATGACCCACAGTTTCAGACGGGCAGTGGAAATTTGTTGGTGATGCACAGTGCGCCACCTCTTTTCCGAAAACGTGGATCCGCCCCTGACAATTTCTTTGGAAATTACATAACTACATGTATGCTTTTTCTGAGCATATTCAAAAAACTTGGTGAAAAATAAGACTATGTATTACCTACAACAGGCATAAAATATCATTTCTGAGGTTGTGGGTACGATTTCTAGTCAGTTTCATTTTTTGGTGAAAGAGGTTGTGAGATAAAATCACTTTGGTTTTTGCATCACATGAGGTTACTTTTGAGATGCCCCTTATACTGTCTATGTAATGAATTTCCTAATTTGTTCAACATCTCTGCTTTTGAATTGGAGATGAATGTGATTTTGTTGATGTTTTCTGTTCCTGCTGTTGTTGAGTTTGTTGGATTTTATTGGCAATGATCACTGGATGAATTGTACATGAATTATATATAAAATATTTGTGCTTCCAAAGGAGAAAATAAATATAATAAATTAATATGTATTCTATACAAATTAGATTGCTACGGCACTTCATATTCTTTTATGTACATTTTAACATGTTTAATGGAATATGGATTGGAGTTTGCACTTCACCATTCATGGTGTGTATATGTACATTACATACATCAGGACACTCAGAGGCGCAAGGAAATTATCAATTGATATACAGTGAAACCTCTCTATTAGGACACCCTTAGGACCGACAAATGCTGCCTAATTACAAAATGGTGTCCTCATTATAGAGGTCAACATTAACAGAAATGACAAATACAGAGGTCAACATTCAACAGAAAAACACAATTTACTATTTACCTGTCCACCATCTGGAAGAGGTGTCCATCAGGGGAGGTTCCAGTGTATGTGTACGGTACGGTACTACATTTAAGCTCCACAGGCAATCAAGAGATAGTAACAAGCCTATTAAACGGCAAAAACGGTTCGCTGGTGTTAGAACAGGGGGAATTAAGGCAGATTAATTCCCTTTGAGGTGCATGAAAGAGTGGTTGGTAATGGTATGCACTCTGGATACAGGCTAGGCCTACAAGAACCACGACCGACCCATGCATGCATGAATCATCGATATGAAAAATATACCGTAGCCTACACACGATGTGACCAAACATAGGCCTACATCACACACTCAAAAGAATGGCGTCCGTTTTTTACTGTAGCCAGTGTGCCGTCGAGGTCATGTGATTCAATGACCAATCAGAAGGCGTCCTCAAAAATAACCTCGAAAATTTCTCAAAAAAATCGTACTCGAAGCCATGAAATACATGTAATTCAAATTTCTTTATTTGGGACACGATTTGCCCCCAAATGATTTGAATATGAATCAATAGTCAAAAGATTATGTGAGAGGAAAAGGGCAAAAAATCGGGGGAAAAATTTGAACAAGCTGAAACTGTGATGATTTTAGTGGTGAGAATGCCTGAAGGCCAGCTCACCAACTGTCTTTATTCTTTCATAGCAAAGTTACACTGTTTAATGGACGCTTTGCTTCGATGATAGCAATTAACAACAGCATTATTTGGCAGAAAACTGTGATTGAAATTAACTTTGACTATCAGACACACTCAGTCATGGGCTTACTGTATCCCAAGGGTAACATAACTTAAGGTGCTGCTCCACATGACAGTTTTGTTGTGCGACTAGTTGGCTCTCTATGGGCAACACCTTTACCCTTTGTGAGCCATTTATCAAATGCAACCCAGACTGACATTCTTTGAAAAACTTGTCCCCCGACTGTGATAAAAGTAACTGCTAGTTTTAAAGCCCTGCAGTACAACCTGAAACGTCCCCTGGCATTTCTAACCCATCCCAAATTCAAAATGGTCCTAGCGACCCCAATATAAGCAGAGGGGAAAGCTAGACACAAGTTCTGAAATAAATAAAAGCCTCTTCATTCCAATAAGTTTTGTATAATAAATCATATGTACATTTTAGTTGCACAATTTTGCAACATTCTGTCACAAACACAACATCCCAATAAAGTCGTGACATTGATTCCGAGGCCACAAATGTGATCTTATTGTATACTTATGTTATATACCTAGCTGTAAAACACATGTAAAAGTTAATAAATATAGTACAATATACTGAGAGATGCCAAATTCAATCAACAATCCATTGTATATAAAATATGGCGTTAAAATGTACAGTAAGTCCATACTCTATTTCATGTTCAGTAGGTAAACGTACTACAAGATGTAGTAAACTGTAGATAGAGATGTAGTAAAAAACTTCAAGCCTGCCATACGAGACCTGCCAACACCTGTGAAGATTTCAAGTGCACCAAGAGAGCACCATCAGGCAGCTGAGCAAATAACAAGGTAATTCACCATTAATACCAAGATGCCCTCCCTGCCCTTTGAAAATGATATTTCTTTAAGTTTTGGCATCTGACCCTTAAAACCTCTCATTCTTTATTAGACAATGCAATCCTCTCTCACTGAATGATGTCTTTTGCTACAACTCAGGTTCAAGAAAGTGACAAACTCATTTATATCAGATATACACACAGTGTATCCTATCATCCATAATCTACATATTGTATGATCATTTCAATGTAACCAAGATAAAATATTAGCATAACATTGCAAGAATAAATTAAAATGGTTATTAAGTAAGTGGGTAAAACATGTTTACCAGCAATAAATTATATCAAATAAGCATCTTAAGATTCATGCAAAGGAATTGTATTTTGAAATGTGGGGAACAATATGACTGAAATTCAAGACTTGACTTAAAGTACCCCTTCAATGTGCCATTTAATGGATTTTAATTCCATCCAATGAGCAGTTGAGTTAGTCTCTTAACAGGAATTTCTTTGAGCATATAAATTTCTGTTCAGCACCAACGTCTCACCGCTCAAGTGGCTAATAAGACGACTTCAGAATTAAGACTGGTGCCAACCGAGTAAATCTTACCCTTATCAATTGTGCATTGCACTATCTCTATCAACTGCGATTTTAGCTAAATAAGCCTTCCTCTCAGCCACGAGGGTTTGAAGATTTGACATCTTGACAAGATAAGATGCAGAAGCAGAAGCTTTGTCTACAGTGTGTGTAGAATAACAAATGCAACATTTCTATGTTGGGCAAATGTGGAAACTCAGAAGCCCCAGCAAATGGAGCACACAGTTTAGACTTCTTTAACTCAACAGGATGTCCTGATTTTGTACAAGGAGAGGTAAACCCTTTTAGGACAACTTGCAGCACTTAGGCCAAGCGCACATTTGCGGCAAAACTCAATGTAGTGGGGGTGTTTTCAAAGTCGACTGACCCGACTGAATGACGAGTTGACAGTGTTGGGTCAGTCGACTTTAAGAACACCCCCCCCCCCCAACGCATTGAGGTTTGCCACAAATGTGCGCTTGGCCTTAGTCTTCAACCCGACCATGAAATACATGTTTATACAGAATACCTCTCTTCCAGGAAGTGTTTCAAGTTACCCTTAACCCAGTCGGAGAAGCAGTCCGAGCTGGTCAGTCGGTGATTGTTGAGACGTTCAATGCATAACTCAAGCCAAAGAGCCATAAAAATCAGTGAGAACAAGAAACACTTGGGTAAAGCTTTCTGGGTCAAACTTCGTCAAATCATAGAATGAAATTCGTTTTTCCTCAATGCCTACATTTAAGCATCTTCGACAATCGAAGGCTGATCTGCTAACCACTGCGTTACATCGCACATCTACCCTTCGAGAAATAGACCGGTCCACGGCGTATCTTGGCATGATGCCAACTTTACCGGTCGACCAATCAGATTGCATTTTATATCGGGTCTTCGGCAGGGGCTTCGGTTACCACTATTCATACTACGTGGAAATTTTACAACACTGGTTCTGATTGGCCTCCTCTTCTCGAGGCAGCGGATCCGTCGCAGACAGGTCAATTTCTCGAAGGGTATGGGATATAACAGAGTGGTGAGCAGATCGCCCTTCGATTATCGAAGATGACATTTAAGAGAATGTTTTCCGAATGGAAAGAGCTAATAAAGCGGGAATGTGCCATGGAAATCATGCTGCGGGGACTCATAGCAAGTTCTTTGGCTAATCGTCAAGAGTCGAACACATTCATCAAATAGACAGGGCAGAAATTTCAGCACCAAATTTTCCTACCACGTAAGCTTTGTCTATGTACCTGAATACCAAACTATCCAATCAAGGATACAAAAGATACTGGTAAATTGGCTAGATTTTGGAAAAATTGCTAATTTCACCCCTAAATGCAGCACCTTCTAAAACATCGTTGTCCCTTGGAGGAATTATACTGACAGTATAATTCCTCCAAGGTTGTCCGAACATCCCATGGCCTTGACCATATCATTCAATCAGTACCAGCTGTTGATATGATGTCTGCTGTTTGATGCCTTAAGTCCGCATACCCTCAGGTCTCAGTTGTCCTTCAATGTGTCTGAAACATAAGAACAGAATCATGATAATCAACAACAGAAAGAATAGAGGGGAAGATATGCTCATATTAAGTCAAATGATGGCACAGGTAAGACTGAAGTGGATTAAACTGGTTCCGAATCTTGCTGGTTATGCCCCAATCACACTGAGCTAGTTCTCAGTACGTTCTCGAAAATTTTGTCGAACGGGCACAAACTGCGTGCGAACGGAGTGGACGTAGTGGTAACTTTTTACAGTCTTTTTACGAACTTCATGGACGGGAAGGGTGCTCCAGAACATCGATGCATTATTTGGCCAAGGGTTGCACGTTCTGGCCCGTTTTACGATTTTTTAGGACGGGCCAAGACGTTTTGAGAACTACTTCAGTGTGACAGGCCCTTAAGATCAGGACCCAAACCAGAAAAGGAAAATTCATTACCGTCTCCTTCTGGCTGCACATCTTCCTTTGCAGGCCCTGGTTCAATTTCAGCACTCAGAGGAGCATCACACGGAAGTGGTTCCTCAGGTTCATCACAATCAGGGTAAGTATCTGGCTCATCGGGACATTCACACACAGCAGATGCCTCTGGACTCTTCTTTGAAGCAGAAGAACCTTCTGGACCTGCTTCTGGCACTGGAGGATCTGCTGTTTTTTCCTGCTTTTCTAAATGCGTCTTGACTACATCAGCTTGAGCATCAGCAGCAGGAAGGACTTCATTTGTGACATCTCCTGAAATAACCTCCTCCTTGGCTTCATCTTTCTTCTCACCTTTTTCCTGCTCCTCACCTTGTCCCAGCTCCTCACCTTTTCCCTCCTGCATTTCACCTTTTCCCTCCTCCTCACCTTCATCCTCTGCCTTTCCTTTTTCCACCTCTTCCTCACCTTTTCCCTCCTGCACCTCACCTTTATCCTCCACTTCACCTCTTTCCACCTCTGCCTCACCTGCAACCTCATTGCCTTCATCCTCGTAGTACTCATCACCATCATCAACTGCATCTTCAAACTCGTCATCCCCATCCTCAGCTCCCTCCTCATCTTCTTCATCAACATAATACTCACCCCCCTCAAGACCATCATAGAGAACACCTGCTTCAATGCCCTCTACGNGCTTCATATTCTCCTCAATCATTTTCTTTGGCGGAGTCTTCTCCCTTCCTGGTTGTGGTGACACACGTCTCTGTTGATCACCTGAACCAGTCTTTTCTGGTGAGATTCGCTGTTCTTGAGAAACGTTCTGCTTCTGTTCAGGAGTTGGCGCTTGTGGCTTTTGAGATTCTTTCTGAGAATTACTGCGCTGCACATTCTTTTGCTGGCTGCGTTTCTTTTGATTGTCCCGTTTTGGCCTGGGTGGTGGTGGATTGTCTTCAATGATAACTGTCACGTAAGTGTCATCAGAATCAACAGGTGAACCTCGACCAACTGAATTTTTTTGTGACTCGGACCTTGCTTTGAGTGCTGCACCACGACCTTTTGGTGGATTTGGAGCTGAAGTTCGTCCTGATGGGCCACGGGCAGGAACAGGTCTCGTCCTCTCTCCAGGAGACACCTTCTGATTTGGTGACTTCAGGCCAGGGCTCAGTGGCACTCCAGACCCCGGAGACTTCAATTCACCTGGGGATTGTCCCCCTGATTTCTTCCGATATGCATATTCATTTTCTATCTTGATGAATAACTTGTCGTCCTGTTTGGCAACGGATCTTGAGCCGTCATCACTGCCTGATGAGAAAGCTCGAGTACGATTGGGTGGCGGGCCTTGACTACCTCCACGTCCTCTACCACGACCGGTGCCACGATTTGCAGACGCACCTCTACTGGGGGATCCTACAGAAAAACAAAATTTAATCAAAAATCCTAACATTTAACATAAAAGAAATTTGCCAGCTGGCAACTTTGGGGAATATCAACTTGTTTGACTTGCTTCAAGGTACCAGCAAGCCGCACCAACACAGGTACCTGTTGTGTGCACAAGGAAAACAATACATTATAAACAGAGATTCGGTGTCAAGTTTCTTTGCAGCAGGAACTGAAAGCGTGAAATAAAGTTATGAATGAAGACAAATGAATACAACAAATGAACAACTGATTAATAGATATTTGGAGTGGGATCTCAGCAGCATCAAATCAGGTAAAAATAACACAAGAATTTCCACCAATACATCATCATTTATGAAGACAACTCTGTGATGAATCTCAGCAAACATGCTCGGGTACTCTGGTTTTCTCCAATATTTACCAAAACTAAACTGGCACTGATGTTCAGTTCAAAATGTTGTTACATTGAAAGATGGTATCATCATAAAACTGGCATGACCTCTTGTGATGATTACAGACAGAAGGCACACGCGACCAAACAACCTGGGCCCAAACACCAGGCCTTGAACACAGGATATGGTTCAGAATGAGCTGGACTGAACTTTATACAATACAATGTAAAAGGGAGTGGCTAGAATGGAACAAGAAGACCGAAAATACCAATAAACCGTGTCACAACATTGAAACCTGACTGATAGGTGAATGCACTACAAGCAAGGAAGGTCTACACAACACAGTGAAGACACAGAGTAGCGCTTATGCCTATGGTAGAGTGAAGTTAGCACATGGATCTCTTTCCAAGTCTTCTCTTTTTAGTATGATATAGGGTACATCCTGACCACCTGATTTATACCCTAGTACTAGTAGTGCAGTCTTTAATTTCTCCATTCTACATGTATCTCAAAAAATTTGATCTAATTTTTATGATTTTACCAAACATAGCACACCTCGAAAGTCAAATCTTCACACACCTGGCTTGAAACTACAAGAACCAAGAAATTTGCAGAAAAAAATCCCGATTAATTTGCATTGTTCTTTGGAGGAAAAGTATAAACAGCGCACAATGCCTAGAAGCAGGATTCAAACCGAATATATACCTTTGACTGGTGTATCCACTCTCTGGCGAACATCATGGGTCGCCCCGGCAACGAATCGTCCACTCCCAATCCGACCAGCTTGAGTTAACAATAAAAGACCAGTTATTCAAATGGTCAATATTTTTTAATGTTTTCAAGGGTAGCCATGCCATTAGTTCAATATAGGTGAAAAAGAAACTGGAATTCTAGAACTCTGTTTTGAAAAAAATTGCGGATGCTAGGAATGATATGTGAACTGAACAACCAGTCTAGAGTAAATCCACACAATGCAGAAAGCAACTATGACCCAAGCTTTTAGTAAGCACACATCTTGGAAAACACCAGCTGATTAGAGCCCTGACATCAGTGACCTTTTAATACGAAGACAAAATTTTCTTGTATTCTTTTTATTGATGCAATCTAGTATCAACACATCTCTTGAACGAAACGTTGGATGCATCACTATCAGTAACAATGCCAAATATTTTTGCTTTGTTTATTGAAAACAATGTCAATTTGATATGAACAAAAATCAGCATGGGTGGATGTGAGAACTTGAGGTGATGTTGAAGACAAGGATGTGCTGAATGACATGCATGGAAAAATTGAAAGCCCCGATACCACAACAAGGCTTATTTTACTCCTAACTAACACCTAATGATTATGAACAAGGCAACCAACCCCAAATGCAACTGCACCAAAAATGTAGTTGTCGGGGTGAATAATGCAGATGGTACCATCTCTGCACTCAGGTATCCAGCAATGTCTGTTCACTTCTGATTAGCAAACAGACAATCAAATTACGAGGTTTCAGGGGAAGAAATGTGACTGAGGGACATTCAGATGTAAGCTATTCTTTACTGTTAAATGCCATAGATGCTTTTTTGGCATACTTTACCCAATGATCATGAGACATAAAAAGATGTTGATGCTATCGTAAGTGCATTTACGAAAAGAAAGATGTGCATGCCGAAATAAAAATTGGATCATTCAGCTACTTGTGGTTCTTCTGAAAAAAATAGTGAAAACAGAAACAGAAGAGGATGTTTATCAGTGCAAAATTTGAAGAAGTTCATGCTGAAAAAAATGAACAAAAATCCAAGGTTGGGATCTGAGAAAAAAACTGCTCAAAATAAGTACCCGTAAGCACACTGACATTACTGAGACATTTCACTTGAATACAATAGGAAGAAAACAGAAAGCAAGCACGGAGATTAAACAATGTCACTGTTGCCTTTTGGATGGGATATTATCTTATAAATTATGGGATCTTACAAATGCCCTGGGTAAGTTCACCCAGGAGCAGTGTTCTCCAAACCAGTTAAATAAAGGGCGGCCCGCCCCTCTTAAAAATACCGATGGCAAAATCCGCCCCTCTTAAAAACGTCCCGCCCCTCTTAAAAATTCGTCCGCCCCTCTTAAAAATTCATCCGCCTTAATATTTATGATTTAGATCGCTCAATTATGCATCTCAGATGCTCAGAAAACGCATCTCAGAGCACCTAAAATCCAAATTTCACTGGGGGGAGGGCCCCCAGGCCCCTCGCCAGAAGGCACCTTTGGCTCCTCGCGCAGTGAGGCCCATCGCCGCCCCTCATAGACCAAAACCTGTGGAGAACACTGCAGGAGTCAAATACATGTATTTACAATGGATCGTCCATGAAAGGAATGGAAAGTAAGGAGGCTAAATTGCCAAGGCCACACAGAGAAGGAAGCCAAAATGGCCTCCAACCCGCTGCGGAACTCTACATTCTTTAAACCATCAGAAAAGCAACAGTGACATCAAGGAGTGAGAAGAAGGCAAAGAATTTGAATGGGGTAATAAACACACAACATTTGGTACGAAATAGTAATAAGCGTGAACTGATGATGTCTTCAATTACTGTCAGGTATTCATTCTAATAGATCGGTTTTATTGAAATGTGACTGTCAAAACGATATACCAGTATCTGTCTACATGGCTGACATCAACGCAGAACCCATTCACCAGCAGTATCATAGTCAGGAGATGTGAAATTTAAGTTGGAAGAGACGCGTTTTTTCTATTCAAATAAGGTCATTCATTCAGTCAGATTACTGAAACTGACTTTTCAACCCATAACAAGCACCAAGGCTATTAGGTTTTAAATTCATTACCTGGCCGTCGAGCTGGCTCAGTCTTTCCCCTGCAAAGAGAAAAGGGAAGAAATTAGAACAAGATGATAAACTCACTTCAGCACACTAAAGAAATTCAAACCACAGACCTCCACAGGGACTTCTGTAAGTATCACTAAGCACTTGTTAAAACCTTGAGCTCAGCAAATGAGCAAAACTCACCCAAACTGCTCAACTTTATCGTGGTCCCACTCCCGACGCCAGTCTCCCTCCGGGTCCTGTTGACGTTGTATCCTGGCTTCATCGATCCTCTCTCGCTCTTTCTTCCACTGAAGATATTGCTGTCGTTCTCGGCCGGTCATCCGCATCGTCAATTCAAGCTTTGACTGTGGAGGACCACGGCCGCCTCCTCTTCCACCCTTGAATAAGAACGAACCAATCAGATTCATGGTCCATGAATTTGAATTTCAAGATGGACATTTCCACTAATGCTACTGGTAAGTTTAAATGTAAGGAACAACTCAAACCCCAAAAACCCACAAATTTAGAATAGTATTAGTTTGATATTATAATGATACACTATACAGATAATAGTATCCTCCGACAGGTAGCAAGAAAAGCTAAAATGTAAGCAGTATATTTACTCTTTGTTTGTCGTGTTGGATTTGTTTTCGCACATTGCCAAAACTGACCCCACCAAAGTTCCCCGGATGTCTCCTTGTAACATCACGAGGTTCAGCTTTAGATGGATCACGACTTCTGTCAGCCAAGAAGTTGAAGGATGGATCAGGGGGAGGACCCTGGATGGAAAGTAATAAGTCATCATCTGTTGCATTTACATTAGAAAGGTGATTGAATTGCAATAGCAAACTTTTGATGAAGACACTTTGAATGACATTACTGGGAGAAATAATAATTGCAAAAGCCCCCTGTACATTCATTGGGACTCGGACTGACAGCAGTTCTGTTTTGAGAATCTATCTTGGTGTCTGGTTCTTAACTGTCAACTTACATCTGGATTCTGTTCCTGCTCTGGCTCACGTTTGCCTCCTCGTTGGCGTGGCGGACCGGAGCGGTCTTGTGGTGAATTATGGGACTGAAAGATCAGAGAGAGTAAACTAAATGGGACATTTCACAATTTGCTGAATCATCAGGCTAAGTGATCTTGTTTCATACATGGACCTATCCTGCTTACAAAGAGGAGCGGAAAAATGAACCCATTTTATCTTCGTATGCAGTGATTTCATGAGTACATCAGTCAGAGAGACTACCGTATATTCATACCTCTTTTTCATTTCTTCGAGGATCGGGTCTCGAATTTGACCGATTATCTGGACCGCCACCATTCCTCATTCCTGCATTCTGTCGATATTCAAGATTGGAATCATTCCTAGAGTTTGATCTGTCAAAACGTCCAGAACCAGTGTCACGTCTCGAGTTGGGTTGATCAGGTCGCGAATTTGATCTGTCGAAAGCAGGGCCCTTTGAGTTCGAATTTCTTTCATACACCTTACCAGCTTCTTGAATCTTTTGCTGGTCGAACCAACCTTCGCTTTTCGGGCGTTCTCTTCTTCGCATTGCCTCTTGTCGTGGGGAATCATTGTTGTGCCTCATAACAGGAGCATCCTGAGGTCTTGGTTTTTCCTTTGTGGCTGCCATTTTTTCCAACCTCCTTCCTCTTCCAGTGGATAACCTCGGTTTGGTGTTTGTTGCATCCATGGAGAGAGGCCGCTTCTTCCTCTCTTCATTAATTTGACCCTAGCATAAGGAGACAATATAACATTTGTACAAGTGCCTTCTTAATCTTTAGAAAAGAGGGAAGGACTAACGATTCAAGAAGCAAGATACCGGTAGGCAAACATGGGGCAAACACGCAACAACCTAGAGTAATGATGACTGTGAGTGAGCAACCACCCCTCCAGCTCTAAACCACAACTTGAAAGTATTTCAGCGCTCTTAGTCACCCTTAAAAACTACATGTACCTCAATTGTCAGTAGTTACCTTCATTTCCTTTTTAGAAGAAGGCGACCGATGGGCCATTCCATCATCACTGTCATCGTCCACCGGCCCTCGCTGCTTCTGCATCAGTTCTTCAGCATACCTTTTGTCAGCTTCTACTTCCTGGAATACCAAAGAGTGACTATCAAAGCACTTGGTTGGAAAGTATTTCGAATAAGCTCAACTGATCAAACAATGAGGAAGACAGTTTGGGGTGAAACTAACAGAACAATATCTTACCTCGTGTCGTCTTTTTATCGCTTCATTTTTTCTTTTGATCTCTTCCATCTTGCGGTTCAGCATCTCTTCTTTCTCTTCCTTAGTCATTTCAGCAAGTGCTGGATCCCTTCCTCCACTGGGCTGCGAGAAGAAAACAAAAGGGAAACTCCACGGTAAGTCCTGCAGAATGAAACTTGAGACTCAAGGAGAGATCATCGACACCCCTATCTTATCTACTCCAGGGCAATGCTGAACATACAGAAACGGAGATGGGTATAAGTAGGATCCAGTGCAGAAACACAGACCTACCGGTAATCGAAATATGTGTAAGATTTCCACAGTGCACACTTATTTCTGCTGCTGTTGAGTGAATGTCAAGATACTACAACGAATAATGAATCAGACAGAAACTGTTCAAAAGTTCAGATGACATCACACCAAAATTGTGGTCTTTGGTGTGACAGAAGACAAAACTGTCATAAACATGTACACAAAACATATCCACCCAAACCTTGCTTTATCAAGTACACAGCATGAAATTACATGTCCTCCACAAGGTGCTAATTGCTTACCTGTGGGGGAGGTCTGCTGTGTCGGGCAGCCATGCTGGGAGCTTGCAGTCCTAGGCGTCAATAATTAGGATTCAGACGATCCTAAAAAAGATGAATGAAGAAAGTGGCTATCACTTTGACTCACTTGTCACCAACAGTGACACTGCCAAAATTGACTCTGTGTTTGGCAAATAGGCCTAGGCTAGGCCTTAACCCTAAGCGAAGACACCTAGGCTAGTAGGCAGTGTTTCCACCAGAGGGTAGGGTAGGCCTCTACCTATCCATTCCTGCTACCATAATAGGCCTACATGTATGCCATTGCCAGCAGCAGGTAGGAGCACTGCGACAGACCGAAGGGCAGTGCTGAGCACAGCCCATGCATGCAAGTTGCGTCTTAATGTAATTAGGCCTAGATCTCATGCATTTGGCTAGATCACTGCTTGCCTGCCTGGCTGGACGCAATGTTCCTGGAACGCAGCTATCTGGCCACATTGCGGAGCATTCAAGAACCTTGAGCGGAATGTCACATCATTGGTTTTTTGTGTATATAGGGAAATCGGCTTGTGAGGCCTGAGGGATTAATGACGTTATTTCTACCACTGCCATTGACAAAATTCGGCCAGTAATTGTCTCCTGAACTGTGACAGGGATCAACGTCCCGCTGGAATAAAAGTCCGGTCTTATTGTTCTGTGAGGGATTAGAACGATACGGCTAATAGAGACCATGACCATTGAATATGACCTTACAATAGCGGGCTAATGTTTGGCAGTCCTACTAAACTGAGACAAAAAGCGTCAACTTGAGACAACTACCACATAACTTGCATCAACAAAGTTTTTTCATTTAGTTTTTGCCAATTAACTATGAGAACGCTCAACACACAGTTTGCGAAATTAGCAGCCCCATTTTGTGCTTTTGCCAATTGCTTGGGCTTTTTCAATGGAATCTTGCACTGTCAGAGGCTTTCAAAGAAAGAAAGTTCAAAAAGAAAGCACTTAGAACTGCATAAATACATGCAGCCTGGTTTTAGGCCTAGTTCTCTTTTTGCCCAATCCCTATTCCACCTGGAGCCGCTCACCCCCATTTTTTCTTTCTGTCTGTTCATCTTTTATTGATGCCACTCCTTGGGGCTAGTGAGTTGCAGGCGTCTCTTAGTCTTACCTCACGCTTTACCCCATTTTTCCTTCTATCTATTCATCTTTTACTGATGCCATACTTTGGCTATTGGAGTGTGCAGGTTGCCGCTCCATTGCCTCTTTTTATCTTCATTCCATATGTTTACTCATTAAAAACTATAGAATCCATAATTTATAAAACTCCTTCCTTTCTTTCAGCCTAATCACACGTCTACTAGGCCTAATCACAGACTGTTTGTTTTTATACAGGTCTTCTCTTTGCAGCTAATCACACGTCTACTAGGCCTAATCACAGACTGTTTGTTTTTATACAGGTCTTCTCTTTGCAGCTCCAGCACCCAACAATGGGGCTTTTGTTTCTATTCAACCTGAACTTTTCACACCTGTGTTTGCACAGGGTTTCTTTACTTCAGATCTACATGCATAATTGAGATCCAGCTCATTCACTTCTGGGATCTCAACTCAAAGTGCTGGACTCTGGAGGAAGACCCGGGGTCTGACCCCGCTTGGGATGGGGTTGAAAATTTGCAAAATTCGGAGACGACTTTTGTTTACTATTATTAGAACTGCATAAAGCTATTTTAGCAAGCAAGCAGCTAATAAAATATATTTGAAAAATTCGAAAATTTGTCTAGGCCTAGCCTGGGCTAATTTCCACAAAAAATGGCATCTTCGTTGCCGTTGGCCTGCCGCCATCATGGTCCAAAAGCAGTGACTACTATCTCAGAAGATACCTAAAATTGAGCTTTCTCATATCATAGTTAATTGGTAAAAAATAAATGAAAAATCCTTGCTCACGCAAGTTATGGGGTTAGTTGTCTCAGTATAGGACCCCATACCATCTCAGTGCATGAGTGATACACAGCATGAATGCACATGCAAATGTACAGAATCGACCTCTCCCATTTTAGAAAAGAACCCAATTTGACGGCCCACCAAGCGTTTATTCGCGCACTGATACGAGTGGCCTTGGTCAGTAATTGTTGAATTAATACTTATTCACTTTATAAGCGATTGATATATACCTTTTGCAAGCGTTTTCAGCATAAAAACTGTAGAAGTAAAGCGCATTCCTGAGCGGTTACGCACATTATCCCAGACCGTTGTGGTCGTTGTTAGAGTTTACGTTGAAGCTAAACCTGGCTGACACGTAATCTGACTCGGCCGTGATGGACATCCGCACGCTGTTCTCCTGTCACATCACCAGCCAGTTTCTGTCACAAAATTTCTGATTTAGACTGAATAGATTATGGCCATAAACATTTGAATCACTATTTTGCACGTAACACACTCTATGATGCTTTTAAAACAAAATTGTGAATGCAGCGACAGAGAGGTCTCATGTAAAATAGGCATTCCAAAACCGGAATGTCGAGACGGTGATGACGATAATTACAATGCAATGATTGAAGACGAAGCAAGAAATATACACCCACAACCTTTTTCAATATCCAGTTAATCAATTAATGACAATAACTTTCTTTATTGCCGGGAATTGCCAGCTGGGTTTCAGTATCAATTCAGCTCCCCGGTTCGTATTTTCTACAAACCACATCATTATCACTGCGTCGTTGGTTGGCCTATACAAAGTATCAACTCGCACTTATTTGCAGCTCAAACATGGATTGTTCCGGCAATAAACTCAATGAAACCACTTTCTTACGCAAATCGGGCAGTACAGTTCGGTAAGGAATAAGGGGGCTGTGTTTGACTGAGAATTACTGGTCCAAGTCTACAAAACTGTAGACGCAAGCTGCGGTTGCCATGGAAACAAGACGCTCTGGGGCAGCTATAGTTGGAATGGACCAACTGTGGACCATGTTCCATCCCAATATTCAGTGAAAATGCAATCAGCTGTGTGGTTCTCCCTATTTTACACACTCATCATATACGGTAGGGCCTACACTATCAGTCACTTTTATTCCTTTTATTCCTTTTCTTCCTTTTACTCTTCTTTTTATTTCGTCTGTGATTTATTTCTTGTTACATGTATTCTTTGTTATTACGGCTCCATTGTAAAACTCGATGTATTGAGATCATGGATTCCGAAATAAACTAAACTAAACTAAGAGATTGAATGGGCAGAGATCCCAGAATGTGGTAGGCGACCGGTATTTCAGAGGTTGAAGCAACACCTTAAAATGTCCTTGCCTGCATAGGACCAGNGTTCTCCCTATTTTACACACTCATCATATATCAGTCAGAGATTGAATGGGCAGAGATCCCAGAATGTGGTAGGCGACCGGTATTTCAGAGGTTGAAGCAATCCCTAAAAATGTCCTTGCCTGCATAGGACCAGGTCCAATACACAAAGACCATTTTTTTGGGGGGGGGGGGCTACTAACTCATTTTTTTGAACCATTGAATCATCCACTTCATCTCCTTTAATCAAGTCCTTGTTGCATGGCCCTGCCCTAGGATCTGACCTCATCAGCACTCACTCACTCACTCCCTGAACAACTACATGTACACATCAACAACCGTCTTCTTTACAGGAATCCCACTTACTCCAGATCTCACAATGTGATTCCACAACTCTATGTGATGGAATGGAGGACTGACATGCCGAACAGGAAGTTAATCATACAGGTATACTGGAGTTTTGGACACCATTTGAATATTAGAGGGAATTCTTATGCCCTGAAGTTTAGTGGACTCCATATGATTTCAAAGTAATTTTTTTTAATGTGGCCTTACCTACACAGGTGTTTCCTGTACATATCTGTTCTGTCAATCACTAGTAATGAGTATGTATGGTATTAATGAATGTATCATTTCAGAATGCTGAAACTGGAGGAATCCCGCATCATGAACATGATGAAAACCTGTATCTGGAGAAACGGGAACAGATGTCATATAATGTCGAAAACCGCACAAGGGTGGATGGTCGCTATCAGTTGCCCCCGAGGAGTGTGATGCTCAGGCCAGATTTCCATCATCCTACCTCAAAATACCAGAGCTCCTTGATGTTCAGGAGGGATAAATAAACTGGTCATGTGGTGAACTGAGACATTTTCTTTGCTGTATGTTTGTGAGTGTTTCACAGGATTCCATTCACTCAATTGGACACTGCATTTCTCAGAAGTTCAATATCCATGGATATACCAATGTAGAGTGAATTGTCCTCAACCATTCTAATTATGACACGTTTTGGATGTTGCAAAAGTGTAACATTATTCTGCAACTGATACATAGCAAAGTGGTCAATAAAGTATTGTGGGCACCGGTCACTGTTGGTCATACTGATCTCAAAATCCATCTTAATGAATGTGTGTAAGGAAGCTAGAGGTGTATTTCCCCTTTTGGACATGTTGGAGGATGATGTCTCAAAATGACCACAACCATATGACTGTTAGGTTTCATAATAACACCTGCAACTCTTCAAGTGGTTTTGTCCCTTGGCCATATATCACGAGGATGGATTTGGGACTACAGCACAACACAACTTCCTCAATATGCTGTGATAGTGTAAGCTCAACTGTGATTCTGTACTTTTGTCTTGCTCTGATGTTGTGTAAAATATCTATATATAAATAAATGTAGTGATTTTGCATAATTTGCAACAACTTTGAAACCCCAGGGGTTCATCGATGGGGTATCTTTTTCTGATTCCATCAGTTTATAACTACATGTATTTGCTAGAAACAGCAGGGGAGTAACCGAAGATAGTGCAAGACAGCAGACTTAGGGAAAGGTTGGATACACGTGAGGCTGGAATGGTTAGGAATGGGTTGTTATGGATTGCACAAATACTCATAACCAAAGGTAGACCTGTTTACAATATAAAGATTGCACTCTTATTGTTTCTTCTTAAAGCATACAGAAATTACTATTTGTAATGTACAAAGCTAGTACTAATGTGGCTTCTACAGCAATTAAAGATTCATACAGTTGTCAGATATGAAGCTCCAACAATTGCAAGATGTGTCTGGAAAACATAAATGCTCAAAAGACCGGGAGCCGTGGATTCAAAAATGGTGCTAAGCAAGTTTTCAGCTGAGTACACCAATTTGTTCTCTAAACTAGAAAGCAGGGAATGCTACATACACGAGGACACTACATGTATGAATTACTGCAAGTTCACAGTTTATTGGTCTTCCAAAATATCATACTCATTATACTGCACTGGAATATTCAATGGGTGCTTCGGGCTTGAGAAGACACTGTAACTCAAGAAATTGTGAACTTGCAGTAACAGCAAAAAATCAACTTATATCATCCATTTAGACTCTACTAGTACTAGACATTAATCACTATACATTTAGCATAATTGATGAAAATTAAATAATTAACTTAAGCAGCACACTGGCATCTTATTTTTAGAACATGTCTTTCTGTCGAGGTATAAAAGACGTGATGTGTTTCATATACCGTATATTTCACACGGGTAACTTATCTCCCCAAAATATTCACCAGCAAAAAAATTATCCTAATTACCCATCTAAGCCTGTGCTTTCCTGCAAAGTTGAATGGGATAGAATAGAAGTCAGACACTGCTGTAGTACTCGGTGATGGATATGGTTCCCCATAGAAACCAACAAAATATCTTCATATTTACATGTGTATATACAACATCTACAGAATAACGATATGTGTGCTTGCTCTGGAGCCAGCCTTAACACATTAGGCGACAATACATCTTCATATTGACAATTCACTATTGTGTTTCTTACAGCTTTAGCGTTGGCCAGTGACACAAACAACTGCCCATAAATCTTCTATGGCTGAGTTGCCCATAGAGAGGCAACTTGTGTGAGAAAAGTCTCGCGTGGAGTGGCGCCTTTTGTCTGTGTTGACCATCAACGTCTGCGAGTTCCTTTTAGCTCTGGTAGGAGAGTGGTAGCCGAATGTGGCAGGTCCAGTAAGAACTGGTTTGTAACTTTGGCTATTCGATGTAGAAGTCCCCATCCTGGTTGAACCTCATATAAAACTTTCTGCAGCTCTTCATCACTGAAAATGAAATAAAAAGGTTTGAATGGAATACATGCAGACAAATAAGTAATTTTATGACTTGGTTTTGTCATGTTGGCCATAAAATTCAAAACACTAACCTATCAACTCCAATTGAATGTCTGTACTTGATGTCCAACTGTTCATGAGGGTAGGTGAGGAGATCGATATCAATAGAGAGAGTGAATCTCCGAAATGCCTCCCAGCAGGAATAGGTGATGTCAATCCTGTAAGAAAATCATATTCTAGAAATAAGTCATCAACAGATCAAAGACATGTTGGGATGAGATGTGTAAATTTGAACCCTGTAAAGGTGGTAAGTTTTAGGTTGAATTATTCTCACCTGCTATCATCGTATGCTACTTCATATACATTCTTTAAATCTTTTATTCGCTCTATTTCCTTGATGAGGCCATGTGCTCTTCCACAAGGAAGGGAAACCCAATCGATGAGCTGAAGAGGCAAAGGGTGTTAAGTATCAAAGACAAGGGGAGAATGGTCACGAAATTTGAGAGAAATTGATCAGGAAAAATAGCACGGCACAAAAAATGATTTCCTATTAGTTAATATGTCCTTGAGACTAACTTGTCTAATCTGTCTAGTACTTGGGTACTTGGATTCTTCAAACTTCTTCAGAACCTTCACAAATAACGTCTTGTGGATGAAATTCACAAGTGGTGGGGCATCATCTGAAGTACAAAAATAGGACACGATGCAAACACTTTAGACAGGAGTCAAAAAGATTCAGTCAGTACAGTGTACCGGTAGTTTACTCTTCACTCGATGACAAATTCATAAACGTTAGCAAATGCTTTTACTTAAAATTTCCACAGCAAGCTCCAATGTAAATGTACTGTGAAACTCAAAGAAAAGCATTTGCTATTGAATATCAGCCATTGAATTTCATTCATTCCATTGAATATCTCACTTGACACATTCATTCAGTACTGATTCAGAAGCTGTTTAACCGGAGGCAGAAAACAACCAGCTCATTGTCACAACATTGCTATGTGTGCACTCCAGCAAGAGAATCCTGCATTTGTGTTATTCAATGTGTATGCCTCACCTGGTAAATAGGAAAGGAACTCAATATTCTTTATCTCTCTGTGTCTCAATGGCCCCAGTTTATCACTGTACATTTCACCAAATTTAAGATGCATCACCAAACTCCTGTTGAGGAAGCCGATTTCTCCTTGGGTGGCATCAAACGACAGCAGTTCGCCTTCGGTGTATCTGGATATTGAAAATGATGACTTGAATGGTGAGGATTTTTTTAAAAACATGACAGGCTAAGACAACTTGAAATGTGAAGTTATCAAGGATCAATGCTATAAAACAGAAAAAGAATTTCAGGTAATAAGTATATTGGAAGCAATTCATGCAGTTCCTGTACATGGTTTTCACATTCTTGGGGACAAGACAAGGCCCGAATTGGATGAAATATCTCACAAATTAAGTCTTTTGCATTTTTCTTGTAATCTTCTGGCATCCCCTTCCAATTTTTCAGCCTTAGCCACTCTCTCTTTCCTCTTCTCTATCAATTCCTTTGCATCGGCAAGTTCTGTTTTCTTCTCCTCCAACTTCATATTGCATGCTTTCTCCTCCATTTCAAGTTCTCTTAATTTGGCCTCTTTTTCCTTCAATTCTAGAGAAGAAAAAAGTAATATACATGTACAATGATTTACAAAGTAATATTAGATTCAATAGCCATGATCTAACCAACAAATCAGCATCTCTCACCTTCTTGGCAGACCAGTTCAAATTAAGAGCTTTTTATACTTGCTTAATGTTTTACACCAAACTTCTCTGCCCAATATCGACTCCGTACAGTCAGAACTGATGAGAAGAAAATTGTGGTTATGGAAAGAGACGAGGAATCTGATTGTTAACTACCCTTCTGCTGATCAGACACCTCCTCCTTCTTCTTCAGAAATGCATCTACATCATCGCTGCCTACGTTCTCAACCCACTCCAGTTCTTTGATCTGATCATCAAGGCTCTTCTCCACTAGAAAACAAAGTAATGGATAGATGTAAAAGGTTAAATAAAAGATGGCATAACACCGCACCCTCTGACTACCAAAACAGCAATTCAGGCATCACGGTGTACCTTCGGTCATACAAAGCACCCTCCCTTGCTTGCACCGACCATATAATCCCTACCTTCATCAAGAGATTTGAGGTGTTTGTCGATTTTCCCTGTGGCTTCTTTCACCGACTCCACAACTTCAGCCAACTGATCTGTGTCCTCCCGATACCGCTCCACCATCCTTTTAACCAACTTTATTCTCCACTCCTTCAGCGTTGTCTTTGCAGACAGTTCGCATGTCTCCTGTAACACTTTTGCCTTTTGCCGAATGTCCTTGAGCTGCAAAGAAATCATGATATCTTCTTTGTAAGTGGAAATACATTTGTGTACATGTACATGTTTTTTTTCTCAAAGCCTGTGTTTTCAGCAGTAGATGCTGAAGATGGCAAACCTGCCTCCACAGAGCCAATCTGACGCATTTTAGGACTTATAGTAATGACAAAGGCCTCACCTGTCCTTCATCCATCCCTCCAATTGAATGAAAGAAGTCTTGAAGTTTCTCATTGGCCTGTTTTTCAAGGTCACCAACTGAGCCTTTGATGCTGCAGGAGAAAGGTTGAAATTACAAAAACGAAAAAGGTTAAGTTACAAAAACAAGTCAATGTCTACATCAGCATGAGTCAGCAGGCATTGTAGCTAAACATTTAAGTTACAGCGTTAAACCTAAGGCTAGGGATACACCGAACACGATATCGCGTGCGACAGGGCAACGCGCGCGATTGAAAGCCTTTGTTTGCGTGCAGAGCGGCGGAAAATAACAAACCCTCTGACACGCGCGTCAACGCATCGCGTTTGGTGTATCCCTAGCCTTACTGATATTATACGGATGTCTCCAATTTACTCTACCATTTAATACTTTCTTCCAGGCGTTGACTCGCCCACTCGTACACCTCTATCTGCGTAGCATGAACGATCTTGTTCTGGAGACGCTCAGCGAGTGACTGTGGTGACTGGCAAGAGGCTGGCTTTAGGACGCTTCGTCTACATGAGCTTGCCAGGTAGTCACCCTTAAGGATGTGGGCAAACTCGCAGAAGTCAGATAAAGTCTTGATGGAATCTTTGGATACTGTTTGATACAGCACCTGAAAAACATTCTCATCATTCACACCAGATCACAAATGCAAACTAAAGTCCCATAAATAGAATTTAAGTCTGAATACAGGACAAACCTTATTTGGTAAATATCTTTTGGGAAAAATGTAGCCCAGAATTATCGAGTTATCATAATCCTATTTGCTGAAACAGCTGCAAGCACAGCAGCACAAAATCAATCTTGCTCTTGAAGTACCGGTAGATAAGGAAATTTGACACAATTTCTAAATGGTACTTACGCTGTTTGCTGTGATGTTAGACAGAAGGGACTTGGCTGCAGGACCAACAGAGATATCCCCCACAGTCTGGCTGAGGAAGCTTGGCAATTCAAATGTGATACTGTCAAAGTCATCTGGGGGGTTTTCTGATAGAATATTATCCTCTATGGGAACTTCAGCCTCCTGTACACTCTTGTCTGAAAGTTAAATCAAGAAGTTGTAGAAGGTTTGATGGAAGACCTGCAGAAGAAGTGAGATTAGTGAACGAGCTGAGCACATATTGTGATATTGACATACCAGGAGTAACAGGGTCAACTCCTTCTGTCCTGCGTTCAGTGGCAGGTTTTTCAAATGCTCCATCCTCTTTGTAGTCTCTCCCAGCATCATCAACCGTCACTTTAGCCTTCTTGTCAACATGGTCACCATCATCATCCAAGTCAATACTGCGTTTTGGACTCAATTGCCTCTCAAGTTCTGCATATTCCTTCGAATCTTCCTTTTTCATGGTGGAAACTTCAGAGGACTGTGGCATCGAACAGCTAATGAGGTTGTCTTCTGTCTCTCCACTTTCAACAGAACCAGCTACGGTTTCATCTCCAACATCTACCATGTCTACCTTGTCAAAACACACTGATGGAAGACCCTCATCTGATGATGCTCTGCAATAACGACCATTTTCTTCATTTGACACAACAGCGAACGACTCCAGGGGAATCTGTGGCAAAGTGCTTGTGATGACATCATCATCTGAGTCCTCGTTATCAACGGATACATCCTGCACAACAGTTTTTTCAAGACCTCCAACACAGGTAGTGAGGTTCATATTGCCCTGAGCCTCAGCCCCAAATACCGTAGTGTTGTCAAGCTTTCCTCTTGACTTCTCCGAACTGTCAACACAGGTAGTGAAATCCATATTACTAGCAGGCTCAGCCCCAAACATCCTGGTCTTGTCAAGCTGTCCAACTGATGTCTCCGAACCTCTGATACAAGTTGTGAAGTCCATATTTCCTGCTGGCTCAGCCCCAAAGATCCTGGTCTTTTCAAGCTGTGCAGCTGATTTCTCCAAATCCCCAATGCAAGTTGTGAAGTCCATATTTCCAGCAGGTTCAGCACCAAACATCGTAGTCTTATCAAGCTGTGCAGTCGATTTCTCCAANAGTTAATATGTCCTTGAGACTAACTTGTCTAATCTGTCTAGTACTTGGGTACTTGGATTCTTCAAACTTCTTCAGAACCTTCACAAATAACGTCTTGTGGATGAAATTCACAAGTGGTGGGGCATCATCTGAAGTACAAAAATAGGACACGATGCAAACACTTTAGACAGGAGTCAAAAAGATTCAGTCAGTACAGTGTACCGGTAGTTTACTCTTCACTCGATGACAAATTCATAAACGTTAGCAAATGCTTTTACTTAAAATTTCCACAGCAAGCTCCAATGTAAATGTACTGTGAAACTCAAAGAAAAGCATTTGCTATTGAATATCAGCCATTGAATTTCATTCATTCCATTGAGTATCTCACTTGACACATTCATTCAGTACTGATTCAGAAGCTGTTTAACCGGAGGCAGAAAACAACCAGCTCATTGTCACAACATTGCTATGTGTGCACTCCAGCAAGAGAATCCTGCATTTGTGTTATTCAATGTGTATGCCTCACCTGGTAAATAGGAAAGGAACTCAATATTCTTTATCTCTCTGTGTCTCAATGGCCCCAGTTTATCACTGTACATTTCACCAAATTTAAGATGCATCACCAAACTCCTGTTGAGGAAGCCGATTTCTCCTTGGGTGGCATCAAACGACAGCAGTTCGCCTTCGGTGTATCTGGATATTGAAAATGAAGACTTCAATGGTGAGGATTTTTTAAAAATATGACAGGCTACAGACGACTTATTTGAAGTTATCAAGCATCAATGCTATAAAACAGAAAAAGAAATTCAGGTAATAAGTATATTGGAAACAATTCATGCAGTTCCTGTACATGGCTTTCACATTCTTGGGGACAAGACAAGGCCCAAATTGGATGAAATATCTCACAAATTAAGTCTTTTGCACTTTTCTTGTAATCTTCTGGCATCCCCTTCCAATTTTTCAGCCTTGGCCATTCTCTCTTTCCTCTTCTCTATCAATTCCTTTACATCGGCAAGTTCTGTTTTCTTCTCCTCCAACTTCATATTGCATGCTTTCTCCTCCATTTCAAGTTCTCTTAATTTGGCCTCTTTTTCCTTCAATTCTAGAGAAGAAAAAAGTAATATACAATGATTTACAAAGTAATATTAGATTCAATAGCCATGATCTCACCAACAAATCAGCATCTCTCACCTTCTTGGCAGACCGGTTCAAATTAAGAGCTTTTTATACTTGCTTAATGTTTTACACCGAACTTCTCTACCCAATATCGACTCTGTACAGTCAGAACTGATGAGAAGAAAATTGTGGTTATGGAAAGAGACGAGGAATCTGATTGTAACTACCCTTCTGCTGATCAGACACCTCCTCCTTCTTCTTCAGAAATGCATCTAAATCATCGCTGCCTACGTTCTCAACCCACTCCAGTTCTTTGATCTGATCATCAAGACTCTTCTCCACTAGAAAACAAAGTAATAGATTAGATAAAGATGTAAAAGGTTAAATAAAAGACGGCATAACACCGTGCCCTCTGACTACCAAAACAGCAATTCAGGCATCACGGTGTACCTTGGGTCATACAAAGCATCCTCCCTTGCTTGCGCCGACCATATAATCCCTACCTTCATCAAGAGATTTGAGGTGTTTGTCGATTTTCCCTGTGGCTTCTTTCACCGACTCCACAACTTCAGCCAACTGATCTGTGTCCTCCCGATACCGCTCCACCATCCTTTTAACCAACTTTATTCTCCACTCCTTCAGAGTTGTCTTTGCAGAAAGTTCGCATGTCTCCTGTAACACTTTTGCCTTTTGCCGAATGTCCTTGAGCTGTAAGGAAATCATGAGATCCTCTTTTCTAACTGGAAATACGTACATTAGTGTACATGTTTTTTCTCAAAGCCTGTGCTTTTTTCATGGGGATTTCAGCAGTAGATGCTGAAGATGGCAAACCTGCCTCCACAGCCAATCTGACCCATTTTAGGACTAATACTAATAGAATGACAAAGGCCTCACCTGCCCTTCATCCATCCCTCCAATTGAATGAAAGAAGTCTTGAAGTTTCTCATTGGCCTGTTTTTCAAGGTCACCAACTGAGCCTTTGATGCTGCAGGAGAAAGGTTGAAATTACAAAAACGAAAAAGGTTGAAGTTACAAAAACAAGTCAATGTCTACATCAGCATGAGTCAGCAGGCATTGTAGCTAAACATTTAAGTTACAGCGTTAAACCTAAGGCTAGGGATACACAGAACGCGATATCGCGTGCGACAGGGCAACGCGCGCGATTTATGCTTTGAAAGCCTTTGTTTGCGTGCAGAGTGGCAGAAAATAACAAACCCTCTGACATGCGCGTCAACGCATCGCGTTCGGTGTATCCCTAGCCTTACTGATATTATACGGATGTCTCCAATTTACTCTACCATTTAATACTTTCTTCCAGGCGTTGACTCGCCCACTCGTATACCTCTATCTGCGTAGCATGAACGATCTTGTTCTGGAGACGCTCAGCGAGTGACTGTGGTGACTGGCAAGAGGCTGGCTTCAGGACGCTTCGTCTACATGAGCTTGCCAGGTAGTCACCCTTAAGGATGTGGGCAAACTCGCAGAAGTCGGATAAAGTCTTGATGGAATCTTTGGATACTGTTTGATACAGCACCTGAAAAACATTCTCATCATTCACACCAGATCACAAATGCAAACTCCCATAAATAGAAGTCTGAATACAGGACAAACCTTTGGTAAATATCTTTTGGGAAAATGTACCCTGGCATAACTTCCAAGTTATCATAATCCTATTTGCTGAAACAGCTGCAAGCACAGTAGCACAAAATCAATCTTGCTCTTAATGTAGATAAGGAAATTTGACACAATTTCTAAAAGGTACTTACGCTGTTCGCTGTGATGTTAGACAGAAGGGACTTGGCTGCAGGACCAACAGAGATATCCCCCACAGTCTGGCTGAGGAAGCTTGGCAATTCAAATGTAATGCTGTCAAAGTCATCTGGGGGGTTTTCTGATAGGATATTATCCTCTATGGGAACTTCAGCCTCCTGTACACTCTTGTCTGAAAGTTAAATCAAGAAGTTGTAGAAGGTTTGATGGAAGACCTGCAGAAGAAGTGAGATTAGTGAACCAGCTGAGCACATATTGTGATATTGACATACCTGGAGTAATAGGGTCAACTCTTTCTGTCCTGTGTTCAGTGGCAGGTTTTTCAAATGCTTTATCCTCTTTGCAGTCTCTCCCAGCATCATCAACCATCACTTTAGCCTTCTTGTCAACATGGTCACCATCATCATCCAAGTCAATACTGCGTTTTGGACTCAATTGCCTCTCAAGTTCTGCATATTCCTTCTTTTTCATGGTGGAAACATCAGAGGACTGTGGCATCGAACAGCTAATGACGTTGTCTTCTGTCTCTCCACTTTCAACAGAACCAGCTACGGTTTCATCTCCAACATCTACCATGTCTACCTTGTCAACACACACTGATGGAAGACCCTCATCTGATGATACTCTGCAACAACGACCATTTTCTTCATTCGATACAACAGCGAACGACTCCAGGGGAATCTGTGGCAAAGTGCTTGTGATGACATCATCATCTGAGTCCTCGTTATCAATGGATACATCCTCCACAACAGTTTTTTCAAGACCTCCAACACAGGTAGTGAGGTTCATATTGCCCTGAGCCTCAGCCCCAAATACCGTAGTGTTGTCAAGCTCTCCTCTTGACTTCTCCGAACTGCCAACACAGGTAGTGAGATCCATATTACTAGCAGGCTCAGCCCCAAACATCCTGGTCTTGTCAAGCTGTGCAACCGATGTCTCCGAACCTCCGATACAAGTTGTGAAGTCCATATTTCCTGCTGGCTCAGCCCCAAAGATCCTGGTCTTTTCAAGCTGTGCAGCTGATTTCTCCAAATCCCCAATGCAAGTTGTGAAGTCCATATTTCCGGCAGGTTCAGCACCAAACATCGTAGTCTTATCAAGCTGTGCAGTCGATTTCTCCAATTCTCCGATACAATTTCTTTTATCTGCATATTTTGTTGATTTCTTTGAAAGTGCAGCGCAGGTTGTTATGTCCATATCATCAGCTGGCTCACTTTCAACTGCCATAGTCTTATCCATATGTACTGTAGAGTTTTCAAGACCTCCAATACAGGTAGTCATTTCCATATTGCTGGTTGGCTCAGCCCCAAACAGTCTAGTTTTATCCAAGTGTACCACAGACTTTTCAAGACCTCCAACACAGGTAGTCATTTCCATATTGCTACTTGGTTCAGCTCCAAACAACCTGGTTTTATCCAACTGTAGAGTAGACTTTTCAAGACCTCCGACACAGGTGGTCATTTCCATATTGCTGGTTGGCTCTGCCCCAAACAGTCTGGTTTTATCCAACTGTAGTGTAGATTTTTCTAGACCTCCGACACAGGTGGTCATTTCCATATTGCTGGTTGGCTCAGACCCAAACAGTCTGGTTTTATCCAACTGTACTGCAGACTTTTCAAGACCTCCAACACAGGTAGTCATTTCCATATTGCTGGTTGGCTCTGTCCCAAACAGCCTGGTTTTATTCAACTGCAGTGTAGACTTTTCTTCTAGATCTCCGACACAGGTGGTCATTTCCATACTGCTACACGGTTCAGCTCCAAACAGCCTGGTTCTATCCAACTGTACTGTAGACTTTTCAAGACCTCCAACACAGGCAGTCATTTCCATATTGCTTCTTCGCTCAGACCCAAACAGTCTGTTTTTTTCCAACAGTAGTGTAGACTTTTCAAGACCTCCAACACAAGTAGTCATTTCCATATTACTGGTTGGCTCAGACCCAAACAGTCTGGTTTTATCCAACTGTCCTGTAGACTTTTCAAAACCTCCAACACAGGTAGTCATTTCCATAGCACTGGTTGGCTCAGCTCCAAAGAGTCTGGTTTTATCCATATTTACAATAGACTTTTCAAGACCTCCGACACAGGTAGTCATTTCCATATTGCTGGTTGGCTCAGGCCCAAACAGTCTAGTTTTATCCAACTGTACCGCAGACTTTTCAAGACCTCCAACACAGGTAGTCATTTCCATATTACTACTTGGTTCAGCTCCAAACAACCTGGTTTTATCCAGCTGCTGTACAGTAGACTTTTCAAGACCTCCAACACAGGTGGTCATTTCCATATTGCTGGTTGGCTCTGACCCAAACAGTCTGGTTTTATCCAACTGTCCTGTGGACTTTTCAAAACCTCCAACACAGGTAGTCATTTCCATAGCACTGGTTGGCTCAGCTCCAAAGAGTTTGGTTTTATCCATATTTACAATAGACTTTTCAAGACCTCCGACACAGGTAGTGAAATCCATATTGCCATCGACTTCAATCCCAAATACCCTGGTTTCATCCCCTCCTTTTCGATCAGATTTACGTTTTAGTTTTCTTTTCAGTTCGTTGATAGCGGATGGCACAACATGGTGATCAAGAATGTTTGCTGGGTTTTCGACCTGTTTGCCAGACCCCATCTCAGTATTTCTTTCTTCATTGCTCACACTGATACTGTCAGTGATATCACCAAGTGGCCGCCTTCTGATATTTTCACTAAGGACCTGAGAACAGTCTTTAGCATTTTCAACCATATGATCATCTCCAGCAAAGCACTCAGTCATTTCCATTTCATCACTTGTACCATTTGGTAGATCTTCATCATGCATTGATATGGCAGTATCAAGACATGCAGTCATTTCAACTGAGTCATCAGCCCCGCCAAGATCATCAGGGAAGAGAGAGTCATCCCTATCAGATTTAGACACATTCAAGGTTGCCAAGAAACTAGCAGTATCTCTCTTTTCAGGTCCTGACTTATCTAAATTTGACAAAGATCTGGCAGTATCTTGCTTTCCACAGTTTGCACTTAGCTTTGCCAAGAAGCTGCGAGTGTCTCGCTTTTCAGGCATGGAGGAATCCTGACTCCCTGCAAAGTTAGTTGATTTAGACACATTCAAGTTTGCCAAGAAACTAGCAGTATCTCTCTTTTCTGATCCTGACACTGACAAAGAACCAGCAGTATTTTGCTTTCCACCTAACTTTGCCAAGAAGCTGAAAGTATCTTGCTTTTCAGACCTAGAAGAATCCTGACTCCCTGAAAAGTGAGCAGGCCTGCTTTTCTCCGATTCCAAGTTGTCAGTACTATTTGCCAAGAACCTAGACTCTGGTGCGGATGGCTGTGAAGTAAGTTTTGCCAGGAAACTTCTTGTGTCTACCTTCACATCTTCCCGATCTTCACATACAATACTTGCATCTACGCATGATGTAAAATCCATTCCACAGTCAGAATCATCATTACTGAACATAACAGTGCGATTGCCACGGAGGTACCTGGATGTGTCAGGATCCTGGGCATCACATGACTTGGCCTGTTCTGCTTCAATGCAAGAAGTCATATCCATCTCACCAACACCTGTTGAAGAAATGATAGTCATATCAAGATTCATACAATCTTGTGCCTCCCCAGGTGATGCTTGATTGCCTTTTAGTCGCTGCAAGAAACTTCTTGTGTCTGTCCTCGGTGTAGGGTCTTCCTTTTCATACTCAAAGTACTGTGTTGAGTGTCGGTTGATCAGAGTATTGACTTTTTCAGCCTTTGTGAGGTTCTCCTCTGTGGAAAAGGTCTGCTCTGGTACGAACAATTCAATGTTCCTATAATACAAAAGAAACTGAATAAGCAAAGCATGGTCAATGGAAACTTCTCATGACAAGTGAAGTTGGAGGGTATAGATTTACACCTTTCTTCTTTCTGGTGACACTCAACTCAACCTGCTTTGGTGAAGACAGAGAAGACACATAAAAACCATCACTTCATTCATCAAATGTATTATCTTCTTATCAAACCCCTAACAGAGCATTGTGGAGGGACAATAAACAGACACAGCAAAAATAGAAAATTGGCATGGTTTGTCAGTGTCTTTACTCTTACCTCTCATTGAGTTGTGCATTCTCTTTTTCAATCAGTGGGCCATTTAAAAGTGAATCCAGACCTAAAAGGAAATGAACCCATTATTGGTAAAAACTCTCTACCATCCATAAGAAGCATTATTTACTGATTGAAATCAGGGAATAAGCCTACCTACATATATGCCACAGCATTGGTTTCATTATAAACTCACCTGCAGGTTTCTTGTTATACCACCAAAAAAATCTAACTGAATACAATGTAGTAATGTACACACAGTCACACGACACCCTTCATACTGATTCATACCAACAACATTTAGTTCAAAACCAGACCAGCGATCTCCTTATTGTTGAAGCATGAAGCAGACAGATCACTGGTAACAATGGATTGTCCACTGTGTAATTTTTCTTACCTTGAATTCCATCATTGTGTAGGCCTATCCCTTCGGTACTGAATACCCTGGAAATGGAACAGTTTTATTATAAAATGAGGTTACACCCGAAGAAAATATTACAGAGTAACACATCCTCCTGTGGTTTAGACTACTACGAGTACTACAGTGAAGTGAATGACTGATGATAGCACATATGTACGTTAAGTAATGCCACACTTCTTAGAGTTTACATATCCCGAACAAACTTCTCCCAAAAAAATTCTCATATGAAACATACACCAATGCGACTTACCTGCATTCTGATACCTCAGCAAAGCTAACCCTTTTCGATCGTCTCTTCCTATATTCTTCCGTGACACAGGTGACATCATCCTTGTGAAATTGAAGACAAAAATGATTGTAACTGCACAAATTCATATTCTTTGTCAGTGCATATATATGCTGATCAGTGCAGAAAATTGTGAAGGTCCATACAGTGAAGCCATTGATGTGAATTAAACAATAACATGATTAGCCTCTGATAAATGGCTGATAGTTCGAGAAATCTCTGAGAAAACATTGAAGAAATCTTCAAGGAGTCATCAGTCAAGTGTGTGTGACCGTGAGAATCCCAGATTTATGAAAGATCAACTTCTACTTACAGAGTTTGTATCTAGGTCAGCTAGAGCACCTCTCCCGGGTTTTAAAATCTGAGAATAAATTGTATGATGAAGTCAGACATTGTCTTGAGATCATAGTTCAATAAGCAATAATAATGCAGGCAGCCTGCATTATTATTGCTACATCTTGAGGCTATATTAATCAAAAAGGATGGAGAGGAAGGGATTTAATCCAACGTGGCGGTATCCATGATTTTTTGCAATGGGGAACCCACCCAGCGATTGATCCCAACAGGTCGGCACTGCAAGCGGTTGTACCGAAACGATGTCATTGACATCATTTTAGGTGAAAAATTTCCTGTACATTTTTCTACAAGAATAACGAGACAAAAACTTTGCTTTTAGCGCCACCATATCTCTTCAATTCATTTTAAGAAAACAAAAGGAATGAGATTAAGGTTGGTAGGCCAACAACAGACCACTACGCTACAGTCCTAGCCCTACCGGTACCTAATAAGTAGGAGGCCTAGGAGCCTACGCTATAGGCTAACACCGCTACCCCCTAGGCCTAGGCCTACTCATGCTACTAGGCCTATAAAATATACTTACTGATGAACGGCGCTCTTTCTTTTTATTCTTCATTGTGGATCTGCAAAATAATTTAATCAATCACATCAGCCAGGGAAGGACATCTGCTGGCACTCTGGTCTGGTTGGAAATGGAAGTGCATGCAAATAGGCCTAAAATGCATTGTGAGTGTGCATTGCATTGTACACACCAATGCACACACACATAGGGCCTACATCATACATTCACATTCATGCATGTACCGGTAGCCTGTAGGCCTATGCACACACCACCGCGGCGCAGCAGCACAGCACAGCAGCGCCTAGCCCTAGCCTGCTGCAGTGCAGCGCAGAGGCCTAGCCTAGCTAGCAACAACAGTCCGAGTTTTTTAGAAAGATTCCCATAATGAATCAAGCAAAGACGATTACCAGAGTATTTCTTTATTCATGAATAAATATTATGTGACACCTTTGCGTGTTTATTTGCGTATTTTCGAACAAAAAATGACAATGTTGATGAAATGAATTCGAAATGGCCGCCATTGACTGCGCAGGCGCGATTCAGTTGGCGTTGGCGAGCCCAATAATGGAATCGATTCTCACCGGGCCGTAGGATAATATGTCTTCGGCAGTTCGTTTTGATGCAGAGGAACACTGTGGTCACCAACATCATGACATTGTCGATACTGGTCTTCATAGAAATAAATTTGGGGAGTTTTGATGAGCAAGTATGTTATCTGCCCTGGAAAACGAAACGCACTCCACTGTAAAATATGAATACCATGGGTGCCTGTAGACCACAGAGTAGTCTCTACATCTGCCGATTTAAGAGACTACTGTCGCCCTCTTGATTCTGGCTGCGATTCGTCGGAACACGTCCAATCAGAATACGAATCCTCTCTGATGACGTATCGGCGGCAGGTATTCCCCAAAGAAGCCAAGTTTCCAAGATGGCGTCTGGCGTCCAACATTTCTCGCTTCGAACATTCAGCGAGGTAGTGCAACGAATGTCAGCGAGATAAACACTCAGTGACCTATCACAGCGATGTTTTGTGTCATTAGATAAACATCCTGGGGATAATCCGTTGAAGAAACCACCCTGCTATCTCAATTCGACTCCTGTAGCTTGCCGTTAGAGCGCTGCACACAGATGTACACGATGTAGGCATGATGTACAGGTCTGCTAACTGATGCGCGCGCATCCTGCCTGGTAGGAATCAAACTGGTTCCCAGAATGCATTTCGCTCCACAATATGGCGGTCGCTAATAATGCCTCTGGAAACAAACGCCCTCTTCACTTCTGCAAGGTTCTTGCAAAACCACTTTTCAGATTAAAATATTAGCGTCAAACGCATCCAATGACTTTGATAATCGTTATTAGTTCATTCTATAGCCACAAACTGGGATAATATGGAGGAAAACATTAATTTGATGTTAGGAATTTTGCGCACTACTTTGCGCAGTTTCGAGCAAATGCCGTGAGCCGTCTCGGCGCTCGGCCAATCAGAGGCCAGATACTCGGCACATGATCTCCGTGTTTGTAAACATTGACACGTGCTACTGTTTTGACAGCGTGGATCCGATTTTGGAGAGATGTGTGAAAAGATACGATGAACAGTTGATTTTAAGACCAAAACAGCTTGAATGTTTGAACTTTCTGGCCAAAGAAAATAAGGATTGTTGAGAGGCATCCAAAACACTTGTAATTCAGCGTTTTCACTGGAGTTTCCAGTGCTGGCAGCCCAATCGTGGGCGCCGCGGAGGATATGGAAATAGTTCGGCCGTATGTTGGCAGAGTCAGTATAGCGTAACGTAGTGGAGCACTGACCTCTGCGAAGGAGTGTGGGTAGGAATTCCGACCACACTTCCGGTTTCGAGACCCCGACACCAGTTCCTAACGTGCTGCACGGTGGAACTGGATACCGGTTTAGGGTGCCTGTTACTCGTCGTTTTTAGGCTCTTGGTCGTTCCCCTACACGCCTTCATACCAAATTTATTGTGGCGAATAGCTGCGTTTTAACTTTAATTCAAGACTTTTTCTTATTACTTGCTTGTGCGAAACTTTACTATAAACAGAACGGGGATAGGATAGGCCTAGCCTATGTAGAAGGTTACCGTGTCGTTCCAGTCTTTCGCCACACCCCGTCTTTGGCGGCGTTCAACTCCCGCGGCGCTACCGTCCTCTTGGAGGTTTGCTACTCGGCGCGGATTCCAGTTAGCGAGAACTTCAACGAATCTTTTCGTTATTTTTCATTCTGTTCCATTTCCCATTGGTCATTCACTCAAGTTCCCTCCCTACCCAGGCGCTCCTTCCAAGAAGTTATAGTCCGCTCAAGATATGCCGAACGCGTGTTCCCGCGGAATTCTGGCGCGCTTAATCGCGACTTCAGCATTTCAATCTGACAGAGATCATTATTTCAAAGTCCATTTCTCCCAAACCTCTGCTTGCATTCGTCAAAAACTTATTTGGCTGTAATCCAAGAAGAATGCTCTTTCCAGTCATACCAATTAAATTCGTTTGCCTATTCCTTTCCAGTAAACAGGTATTTACTTGAATGACTGCTCTTTTAATACTCTCCAGATCGGCGGGGCGGCCTTATTCGCTATAATACATTCAATATCGAAAGTACGTGTAAACGACCAAACAATGTAACGAAAAGGCCGTGTAACGAAACGACCTGATATCATTGCAACGACATAAAAAAAAGATCCACCTGTCCCGCATTCCAGACTCAGCAGTAGCCCTACCGGTAGATCTTCCTACCTACCGGTACTACATTACAAACCACCCTCTACAACCAAATTGGTTTCTGAATTAGGGACATCGATTTCCAATTCCATCCTCCCTGAAAATGTCATGGGCCAGGATAATCTTCACATGGATGCGTGGGGTATTTTTGTGAGATCAAGGAGCACCAGAGACTGAGAGTATTGGTCAATAAATTTATTTGCAGATGATAAAATGTTCCAATAGGATACATACATGTATTTGATTGTCATTGTGGCCAGTATAAAAAGAACAAATTCCACACAGTGGCTCCCACTGAAATTAGACTTCATCAACTGAAGATTTGAGTATGGTTCCGCGACCTGAGATCATCATGGATATGTACATTTCATATTGTATTTGCAAGAGTATGTTCATTAGAATATAAAGGGAATCACTGCTTTCCTATTCTTGGGATAATCTTCGAATTTTTTTAGGTAGCTCCTGGAAAAGAAATGGCAAAACAATTTGTTATTGGTTGATTTAAACAGATGAACAGTCTTGCTTCATACTTCTGCCATCATAGGCCGATACAGTGTTGCCCCATCCAACACATCTTGCCAATTCATGACAATTACGAAGTGATATGACCTGGTTGTCTGATAACAAGGAACTTACTGATGATGCGAATATCCTCTTGGTACCAGATTGCAGAATGTGAAGACGGCAAATGACAGGGCAGGTAGGTTCCAACAGGCAATGGCAAAACCCATCCACTCAACAATCTCACCAAAAAAGTTTGCTCCTGAGATATACTCAAACATTCCCCCTAAAATCACGATGAGAAATAATCTTCAAGCTCCCCGTGCCAATATTCTTTCTGATGGAACAATTAAACCAGAAATGAAATGATATTGCCCCATCAGGGCTTACAGGATTATGAACTATGAACGATTCAAGGAAAATGGGGAATACTTCTTACCTCTGGGGATTTTATATCCAGTTTCGCCAGGTTTTCGAAGGTTTCGTAGGATGTTGTCTGAGTGCAAATTAACAAGCATCCCAAATAAGAAAAGAGTGCACCCTGTAAAATGACCAATCATCCCATTATTGGCATTTTATGATATATCATTTCATATCTCCCACATACCGGTACTACATGTAGTACATTGAATACCTTCACTAGTGCTCACCAAATTCATACCGTACCTAACTTGCAACCCAAGCCCTGCTTGTCTCTTTGAGCATGAACAGTTCCTCTGACTGATCCAAAGCTACTTCAACTATCCGTATAATTCTTTCCACAGATTATACGGATAGTTGAAGTTGCTCCATGAAAAATGTTTTTCACCTGACATTACCTGCGATAAATTTTGGATTGTAGATGTAGTCTCCTGGATATTCAGCATATCTTGTGAGTGTTCTTCCCTGAATGTATCCATTCATCACACAATACACAAATGCGAGGAAGACTGTCACAAAGGGGGATGGTTTCACACCACGGATCAGAATTGGAAAGACTATTGACCTAGAGGTGAAGAAAAAAGCATCAGTTGAGTAGGCCTAAACAAGAAAGGAGCAAAACGTCATGCTTGGAGGATCGAATTATACTGACAGTTGAGAGTATAATTCCTCCGAGGGGCCCCTATGAATATACTAGTAGTTCAGGCCTAGGGCTAGGCCTACTTACCTCTGGAAGTAATGCATAGTGAACAACGCCAGCAGCACGTAATTAGCAACATACTGGTTAAATGGAAGGGGTCCCTGCTGAAGCAGGATACATCCAACAGGGATAAGCAGTGCAGGAAGTTCTTGCAAAATCCAACCAACTTTTCCGTTCATTTGCCCTTGGAAACCCCACATCGGGCTACCATCGTAATAACGACCATACGGGGCCGGGATTTTGTAGAGTATGATGTTAACCAATATGCCCATCACGATTATCACGTAGGATAGCATACTGATGAAGATTTCTTCATTTTGGACCGACAGCATAGTACATGTAGTATCGTTTTGATCAGCTGCGATTTCATGACTGCGCAACTTACTGCACATATCGCTTATGCGAAAATCAAAATTCTGAGACTGGTTCTTTGCTTTCGTAACGCTCTCCGCCATACAAGTAGCATGTTCGTTTACTCACCCGGGCCTCCCCTGGTTGAGACCCACAGCGTTCGGAATGGGGCTGTATTGAGCATGCGCCTTACCGCTCAAAAATTTACTCCGGGGAAGCCCGAGTGAGTAAACGAACACGCTAATTGATCAATGGGCCATTGTCATGTTATAGTGATCCTTAATCCAATAACTTATTGATCAACGATTTATTGATCCTTTGATCCCTGATCCAATTACTTATCGATCCGTTGATCGATGACTTACTGATCCTTTGATCCCTGATCCAATTACTTATCGATCCGTAATCCATGATCCAATGACTTATTGATCCATGATGTATTAATTGACTACTGATCCGATGATCCTTCGCCCAATTTACTTATCGATCCATTATCCGTTGATCCAAAAGGTAATAGACCCATTCCTTGATTTTGATCGTTGATTGACACACCAATTCGTTAATTCACTGATTTAGTATTAACGTTATGTACACGGTGATCGGAATATTTCATGGGCACGTAGACAGAACGTTCGTGATATAGTTTGAGCACCAGCCACTAGGGAGGCGACCTACTTAGCCGGAAATTAATCTTGCGCAGGCAGCCGTTGTTCCGCAGTCTTTGCGGCGATTCCCAGATTCGCAATCTCGCGGCTTCGACCGAGAAACGATAATCGAAGGAAATCAAAATGTAAGCCATGTAAGACCCCCAATCAAAATATAACCCCCTTGCAGGCAATTATTGAGGTAATTCGCTTCCGTACTGTCTTCAAAAACGGTTCTTAACGTCTACCAGGTTCCTCTTTTCTATCCCGCGCCACGGTTCGGGTCGCAGTTTTGGACAAAGACACAGTGGCCGACAGCGAGGCACGACGGCGAAAGCCAGCCGTGTTCTCTCTAGACTGCAATTGCAGAAACCTGGCGGGAACACTGATTCTATTGAGCTGAAAATAGTTGGGCGTGATGGAATTCAGTCAGGGCCTCGAAATGTTGTGCGTATGATAGTCAGTCATAAAGCCGCTGAATTGGTCCCTTTTTTGGTTGTCAGTCCAGTGTCGGCAATGCCCGCGCCCGCCCATGGTCTGGTTGTCGGCGCGAGGCCTCGGTGTCTCTGTCGGTGATCGTGGTCTCATGGGTGTTTCAGATCTTTCCCCTTCATATGTCGGGAACGTCCTTGGCTTTTGTATTAGCGTCAAGGTCAGCATTGGTTATGTCAATTACATCGGAATCGGACGTCGTCTCGCAACTTTCTGACCTGAGGAGCTCACTGTCAGTCACAATGTCAGGCACGGAATCCCAGTCCGACACCGCGTCAGATTCGGTGTCAGACTCTGGTTCCAGTTCGGGCCATGGGCGCGGAGGAGGCATGGTAACCCGAATGTCATTGTCTGGAAACTTGTCCATGGCCGCTAGGTCGATATCAAAGACGCCTGGAGGGTCTTCGCCTGCTTGCCAGCATTCATAATGCTGTCTTTCAACGTACGCCAAGAACTTCCGACGGCGACATTCGGTGCCTGCAATTAAAAGAGACCAGTGTAGCGGGTAAGGCGGACGAATGAAGGGTCTTCTGGACAAGACGGGAAAAGGTCGAGTGGATTGTCCACTCCCCAGGAAGTCACGTGCCAAGAATATGGAGACGGAATGTGACTTACGTCGTCGTTCGGTATGAAACATCTCTGCGACAGCCTTTGGTAACGGGGCATCTGGAAAAGAAATTTGACGACTGTAGACTGTGGTGACTACACTCACCACCAACTTAAAGACATAATTCCTCATTTCCTGAAAATGGTAAAAGGACGCTTCACGCGACATTCCTCATTTCCTGAAAATGATAAAAGGACGCTTCACGCGGCTTTCCCAAACACGCCCAGATTTTATTTAACACATTCTTTGAGAAATCCACGATAGCTGCGGCACAAAATCATATCTTCAAATTTCGCACCCGCTTTCGTAACATTTTCATTTTACATGTAGGCTAGGCCCTAGTTCCTTCGCAAGGCCACGTGCAGATTCACCGCTACCTGTGGTACTTACTCTGCTCACTCTCAAACGCGCGGGCATTCTTTCTGATGCCGCCGGTCTTCCTGCAGAGGACATCACACAAGATTGCAATGAACGTAACGAATATCATTGTGGTGGTCTTCAATTAAAAAGCCTGAAAAACAGTGCAGAACTTCAACACCCTCAGCTGCAGTCGAAGAAACTTTTTGGCCATGAAAGACTGGTCAGTGACAATCACAACATTTCTCAATGCTTGAAATCAATTCGGAATGCGGATGCATAAAAGATACTACAAGCAGTTAAAATCCACTTACCAGTGAAAGTAGATAAAACACGTCGTTTCGATAGCAGTATCGCAAATTGTATGATGTTGCTAAGCGGCGCAATGACGTCACTATTCTATATGACGTCATGAGGACACCAACGTCATGAAACTCCAAATAATAGGTAGTTTTAGCAAGCTTACGTTTTACATTTACGATTACGATTTAACGACGAATGAATTATTTATTCTGAATAATCTGGTGAGATTTTACAGAAACACACAATAATTATAGTACATACATGCATAAATATTAAATAATAAACAATACAAAGCATTTTACTAATCGCATCAGACTCGGATAAACTTGAATTACTCGCAAGATGTTTTAAATTGCGAATTTCCCACATCAAATGAATCCGCAATGAAATCTGCAACTAACTTCATTGCAAGTCCATTCGAGCAATTCATTAAATATCGAAATCTTTCGTCACTGTTTTTGGGAAAATGGACATCAAGACGTTCAATGGCCTGGAAGAGGGAGTACTAGTATCATACTCCACGACAGCGTTGAAATTTTTTGATAATTGGACGAAAATTTTAACACTGCGATCGATACTAAATCGCCATCTTGAAATCCTGACGTCATCGTCGGCGGGCTAGTCTATCACGTGATGAGAAGTTCTTTTTCAAAATGGTATTATTTGCAGAAAACAGTATTTACCTTGTCGAAAATGAAACAGAATAACTTTATTATTACTTTACATCTACTCAACCGTTGCTTGTATCACTCTATACCTTTATACACCTGTCTTCAACGATCTATATTGTAAGCGTAGAAAACGAGTGATGGGGTGACCGCTTCACAAACAGAAGAATTTCTTCTGTTCCTTCCGCGCGCGCACTACTTTTCAAGATGGAAACCTACCACCGTCACTAGTGGCGATATGATTGACGTCATTGCACATATCGCCACCTAGCGTCAAGTTTGTACTAGTATCTGTCATGACGTCATTACAAAGTGACGTGACGCCTTGTGACGCGATGGTGCGTCATCTGACGTAAAATGCTTTCCGTGTATGATAAAATGTTGTCGATGTATCCCATGTTTGTCCGGCTCTCAAAGACACATAGGTCCACCATTTTATTTGTAATCTTCACTACAACTTGGACATTTACCCATTATTAGGTGTGTCAAATTGAAAGCGATTTATTTGATTACAAACGTGAAAGATTTGACGTTGATTAAATCGTAAGTTTCTTACGTGTAGCAAGCGACTTGCGCGTAAAAAACTCCCGCATAGCCGACGTCATGACGTTTTCAAATCGTAATCGTAAATGTAAAACGTAAGAGCTTGCTAAAACTGCCTATTGACGACGTCACTGGTCGGTAACATGTTTAGGTTTTACTTTGTGAAATGTGAACGGAAATCATTGGCTGAAGGGAAAGAAGAACATCATTTTCGGAGATGTCCACCATTGGCAATGCGACCGATAACTCAACCGTGGCCCCCAGAAAATTTTTTTTACTTTCTTAGTATGAGTAACTAGATTTAATGATGATATACCTAAAGAAGTGTCTTACATGATAAGCAAACGACTAGAAATCTCAATCTAGCGCCATTGCTTGAAGTATTTACTATTACCACCATCAGACTCACATATACATGTAGTCAGTCAGCGCAACGTGCCATGCAGGGTGTTTCCGGACGAATTCCTGAACTACTGATCAACCGTTGTTATTATTTTCAGGCATTTTAAATGCCTGAAAATAATATTTCCACTAAAACACCAGCATTAGCGCCACGTTGACAGATTTACAGAAGCAATGTCTGTCGTCAATGTTTCGAAGAGCTATAGACCGAAAACTGCCAAGTCTTTTAAATCATCATTATCATGCGTATTATGATTATTATTATTTATCACTCAATGACAAATGAAATCGACGTACGGTAATAGATTAGATGGAATGCAAACAGTTCAAAATGTCCATGTGCAGAATCCTTTTTTGCGAATCATGTGGAGCCAATGAGGTTTGTTTCCCCCTTTGAAAATGGTTAATTTTGCCGAGCTCGTTTACCCACGACTTGTTGTTTTGAATCGACTGCAGTGGTTTCATTTCTAGAATGGCGAAAGGGGTGGTTCATCAATATAAGTATCCTTTCTTACCCACACAATCGGGAGGTCGTTAGTCTTGATGTGTTTTCGCCTCCACACCTTTGTCACGTTCACGTCACCTTTCTTATTCAAGGCTTTGAATCTTGTCCTTTCGACAGACGTGCCTTGATGGTCGAGTCCAGTTGCTACTGGATGTAAGTCTCTAGTTCTCATGCCACTGTGTGCTGAGCCTGCACTCCGGCGTGGCCGGGTGAAAGTTAGGGATACACCGGAATCTGCCGAGGACGAGGCGTATACACTCGAAGACGCCGTGCTTACCCTCGATGTAGGGCGTATCATCGGGGCAGAATGGCGACTGGTGTTGCTCAAGGGACGAATTGCGAATCTTTCAAAAGGCACCGGCGGTGGTTTCGGTTTCTTTAATTCTTTTTCCTCAGTGGCTGTCGTCGCTTCCGAGATATCGTCGTAAGTATCCTTCTCAGAGGATTCGGTGGGCGCATCAAACGTAACGCGTGATATTGCGCGAGTTCTGTTCCCTGTTGCTGTTTCCAAGTCAGCTGTGTCCCCATGTGTCATCATGGCCGACCTCAGGCTGGGCATGGTCCTGATGCTTGGCGAAGCTGTTACAGCGCGCCCGGTTGAAGATCTCCTGCGCTCTTTAGACCGTGCAGACGCGTTGGTGCCCGGTCTCTGGCGCAGAGTCACTGCCTCCATTTTCTCTTTCATCTCCTTCATGTCGTCTTCGCCGACTTCAATCTTCCCTTCCACGTCTCGCTCATACATCATTTCAGCAACATGGATGTTCATTTCACTCTTTTCCCCGTCGAAGCTATACAGCGAGGAATCCGAATGAGCAGATTTATGACTAGGCATTGTCTTCATCCCCGGTAAGCTTGTCGACATTTTGCTCTTCAACAACAGCTCGTGCGTCTGACGGTTCAGTTCTTTCGTGCGCTGCCTCATTTGCTTATGGCGCTGTATCAAAGACTGTTCCTCACTTGTGATAATAGCGGCCTTCTGGGTCGCTTCCGTGAACAACTGCCTCCTCAAGATTCGCATACGTACGATGTCCTTGACGGTGTCCCGACGAATGCGGTGCATGGCCTCGTCATTATTGAGAACCTCGGCGGGCACGGACTTCCGTAATCGGGCAGTTAGACTGTTACTCAGTAGATTTAACTTTGGGACTGTTTTATCAGTCAAATAAACATCTTCCTCTACTTCATCCTTGGAATACAACTCACCACTTTCACTACTACAACCTGACTGAGAACCTGGGCGTCCCCTTTGGTTGGAATTGACGACGAATTTACGAATTCCACCGTTGATTTCATTCAGAATCGTCTTTTCGTCTTCAGAACTCGCCAACGAATCTCTCCTCATTGCGTACTGTAAGTCACAAATCACGACTCAGAGGTGTCAGTGACGAAAAGTTCCTGGTGATTCCAGTAGACGTTACGGATACGGAGACAAACCAATTACTGCTTGGTGACTGTCACTTGTTCGTCGAACAATATACGATAGCCAAGAGTAAAAAATCTGTGTTCCCTTTTCAACACTGAGTAATGCTGGTTTGACCGCAAATCCGTCGTCCTAGCCGTGTCCCATACGTTCAACTCAAAGCGTTCAACTGACAAAAATTCTCACCGACTTTTTACAACATCCCGGCGTTGAAGACACCATTGAAGTTTAATCGAAAACTGTCGCAGACGTCACTCATTCCTCTAAACAGACGACCGAAAAAGGCTTCCTCCTGTCGATGGCAGCGCGCACCTCCAAATGCATAAACACAACCTCAATCTGAAAACACAACCAAGGAGGATTTGCATTGGTGGTCTGACCAACGCCGTTAAAGTCCCGGCGAGGAAATAGGCTTGTAGAGAAAACACAAAACCTGCGTATTTAACATAAGGGGATTGGAGTAATCGTCTAATGAGGATTTGGCATTAAGTTGTTCAGTCTCGAGCTTTGTGGCTTCGATAATCTATATATACGCGCCAATGAGTTCGATCAAATACATGTAACGGTAGATTTCACGTGTGCGCGAATGTAGACACGTCCGTTTATGGGTTGACTTCGACATTAACCCACAATACCACTTGACAGCTAATGCAAGCGGCTAAAATTTTACGGGTTTCGGACACAATTATACAATTACAATAATATTACAATTCGTGGTATTTAGAGCAAGAGTAATGTTATAGTATACTGCTTTTTGAAGAAAATTAATTAGGTGTGAAGTTGAATAATCATAATGTAAAATATGTTCTGGTTATCGTTAAACGGGGCGAGGACATTAAGCAACAAATCACTGTCAATTGTTACATGTTTATCAATGGAGTGGCTATACATCCTTTATAAAAAAATAGTATTTTCTTAGTGTCAACAACCTGGTGACAACAACCTGGATATTGGCGAAGGGAAAACGATGTTTTTTTCGTAATGTAGTGTGCACTCTTTCAAAGGGCTCCGAAATGGTTCTTTTTTCCAGTGTCGAAAATCCTTTTAACTAGTTACGTCATTGAACCTGTTTCGGTTCCATACAGAAGAAGCTTTGAGGTTCCACAAAGAATCTCCATACAGGAACTATTTAGGTTCCATAAAGAAGCTATTGAGGTAAAAGAACCTAATGAGATGACATTTGTATTGAACCTGTTTTGGTTCCGTAAAGAACTACATTTGTATTGGGGTTATAAAGAAATTATTGTGGTCTCATAATATAAAGAACCAGTAGTAGCCTATTGAGGATCCGTATTCAGTGATTATCACCGTTGAAACATACACCATCAGACGCGATGAAAATAATGAAATGTACGAAGTGCACCTTTATATCCAACTCGGCGCTGGGTGACAGCTAATTCTACTCATTGTCAATGTATTAATTCTGTTCACCAACAACCTCAAGGCATTATTCAAAAATCGAAGGATCAGATATACAACCAACAAGATAATCCACATCTCAAAGACGGAACTTCGTTATTCTTTCCTTTCACTCGCGTTTCTGATAAATCTATGGTTATACCAAGACATCGTGAATCAATGTGTGAGAGAACAGACCGCGCAGGAAGAGGATCAAGTTATGAATTTACCAAAAACTCAACATAGGACTTTAATCATTCTTTAGAAATTGTTGGCGAACTTGCTGGGAAGCCATCGTTATCTAGCAAAATTTTAACCCATGTGGCCGGGCAAAAATGTCTTAACTCGTGCTCAATCGTACTCACATGAAATGTCTTGTGATCCGCAAACGTGTCTGGTAGTGGTGGCGCGGTGGAAGGGTCCAACTCGCTGCCAGCTGAGTTCCTCTGAGAACAATAGAGCACACAAATTGATTCCTTTCAGTTAAAACAATCATGTATTTACGTCATACAAAGAGTGATTGATCTTGCACCAGGTACATGTACAGGTACATGCACGTACATTCCAATCTGGGAAAGATTAAGAAACTCAATCTGAAACCCGATACCCATGTTGTTTCATTAGGATCGGTTGAAACAAAGCATCTGGATCCGAAGGAAATGACCATCGCCACCACGCATTCGGCGTTTTTTCGCCAACACGCGCGTAGGCCCAATTCTGTATTTTTTGAGTGTTGTATATGAATAAAATGGCCAAAAATTCGTGCTCCTATCTCTCGAAATACCAGAAAATGTCCTTTCTCTCGAAATATCATTTCGAGAGACAGGACATTTTCTGGTTTTCGTCTCGGACCTGCTCAGGCCGGCAGCGACTGATGGAACTGCATGCTGTTCCTTATGTAAGGTGGCATAAGGAACCAACTGTGGATAGGGGCAAAGCTTCTCTTACTTGCCAAAAGGTGGCTTAACTGAAACTGAATTGATTTGTAAGGTCCCATGGGTGACGACAGCAGGTCTTGTCAGCCACAGCTTCAGATTGAAGTGGAGGGTGATGGAAGGCAATCAACATGATCAATGAGTAATCAAATATGTAAATCCATTGTCAAATTGGTTTAATAATGCNTATTGTGGTCTCATAATATAAAGAACCAGTAGTAGCCTATTGAGGATCCGTATTCAGTGATTATCACCGTTGAAACATACACCATCAGACGCGATGAAAATAATGAAATGTACGAAGTGCACCTTTATATCCAACTCGGCGCTGGGTGACAGCTAATTCTACTCATTGTCAATGTATTAATTCTGTTCACCAACAACCTCAAGGCATTATTCAAAAATCGAAGGATCAGATATACAACCAACAAGATAATCCACATCTCAAAGACGGAACTTCGTTATTCTTTCCTTTCACTCGCGTTTCTGATAAATCTATGGTTATACCAAGACATCGTGAATCAATGTGTGAGAGAACAGACCGCGCAGGAAGAGGATCAAGTTATGAATTTGCCAAAAACTCAACATAGGACTTTAATCATTCTTTAGAAATTGTTGGCGAATTGCTGGGAAGCCATCGTTATCTAGCAAAATTTTAACCCATGTGGCCGGGCAAAAATGTCTTAACTCGTGCTCAATTGTACTTACATGAAATGTCTTGTGATCCGCAAACGTGTATCTGTTATAGTGGTGGCGCTGTGGAAGGGTCCAACTCGCTGCCAGCTGAGTTCCTCTGAGAACAATACAGCACATAAACTGATTCCTTTCAGTTAAAACAATCATGTATTTACGTCATACAAAGAGTGATTGATCTTGCACCAGGTACATGTACAGGTACACTGTACATACATTCCAATCTGGGAAAGATTAAGAAACTCAATCTGAAACCCGATACCCATGTTGTTTCATAGGATCGGTTGAAACAAAGCATCTGGTTCCGAAGGAAATGACCATCGCCACCACGCATTCGGCCTTTTTTTGCCAACGCGCGTAGGCCCAGTTCTGTATTTGTTGAGTGTTGTATATGAATAAAATGGACAAAAATTCGTGCTCCTATATTTCGAGAGACAGGATATTTTCTGGTTTTCGTCTCAGACCTGCTCAGTGATGAGCCGGCAGCGACCGATGGAACTGCTGTTCCTTATGTAAGGTGGCATAAGGAACCAACTGTGGATAGGGGCACAGCTTCTCTTACTTGCCAAAAGTTGGCTTAATTGAATTGATTTGTAAGGTCCCATGGCTGACGACAGCAGGTCTATTGTCAGCCACAGCTGCAGAAATGGAGGGTGATGGACGGCAATCAACACGATGAGTAATCAAATAAGTAAATCCATTGTCAAATTGGTTTAATAATGCCATCTAGGCCAAGGCTATACATGTAGTACTATAGACATTTTTATTATTAAAGTCTATTGACGCAACTTGATTGCACTGATCTGGGCCATGGCTCAGGACTGGTGGTGAGTGTTCGAGGGGCATCTGAACGAGGGAGTTTTCGCAAAGCCCCCGAAACGCCAACGGGAACGTCTATCCTTTTGTTCGGTGGTCTCTTCGTAGCATCGAACAATGGGTTTGGCGTTCGCGTTGGCGTTTCGGGGGCTTTGCGAAAACTCCCTATTAACGACAGATTTCGTCCTTGCCTGTACATCAATACTATGTTTTTTTGCCTTAACTCTTACCAAGAGGGATGAATTGCGGAAGTCACTGCAGAAATGAAGAATTGGCATAGGGTGAAGAATTCTGATGGAGGTCTTTGCTTCAGATGCAACATCAATTCACAACAGTCCCCCAGAATGCCATGGATTTGTTGAACAGACTGTCGGCATCTCATTGGTGACCACCCATGGTAACTTGATTATAGAAATATACATGTGTACTGCTTGAGTTTGACATCTTACTTCTGTAGCCCGGTTCCGCAGAAAGTATGGGAACAACCCTTGCCTCGACCCGTGTTGAGGACTCATTTCATTCGTTCGTATCCTTCATCCGCATTCGAAGTTTCATGCGCCTTGCGTTCTTTGTAGAGTCGGTAAAAACCAAGGCCGACGACAACGGAAGAAATGATTACTGCGCCGGCGACTGACAATTCGTCTGGGATTTTCCCTTGAAGGATCAGTGCAAGGACATAGCCAAAGGCTACCTCAGTCATACCGGTAATTGAAACTAGGGTAGCCGTTACCAGGCTCAAAGCAATGCTCTGGCATGCCAGCGCGAGAAATCCAACGTTTACGTACACGGAAAGGATCACCCATCCTATGGGTGTTGAAGGCCAAGCCCAAGTGCGGCAGACGGCATTAGCAATCGCAAGAATAGGTAAAATCAGTAAACTTGTTTGAAATACGTTCGTGGCAAAGCTGTATTCCTCTACAGTTGAAAGGTCAACCAGTATTTAGGCCTCCCCTTAACCCCTTCATCCTATTTGGTGGTATAAATGTAACCAACATAATTTATTGGGACACATGGTAGTACTATAGACATTTTTATTATTAAAGTCTATTGACGCAACTTGATTGCACTGATCTGGGCCATGGCTCAGGACTGGTGGTGAGTGTTCGAGGGGCATCTGAACGAGGGAGTTTTCGCAAAGCCCCCGAAACGCCAACGGGAACGTCCATCCTTTTGTTCGGTGGTCTCTTCGTAGCATCGAACAATGGGTTCGGCGTTCGCGTTTCGGGGGCTTTGCGAAAACTCCCCATTAACGACAGATTTCGTCCCTGCCTGTACATGTACATGAATACTACTATGTTTTTTTGCCTTAACTCTTACCAAGAGGGATAAATTAAGGAAGTCACTGCAGAAATGAAGAATTGGTTTTGGGTGAAGAATTCTGATGGAGGTCTTTGCATGAGATGGGACATGGATTTGTTGAACAGGCTGTCGGCATCTCATTGGTGGCCGACTACCCATGGTCCCTCCCATGGTAACTTGATTAGGTAGAAATACATGTGTACTGCTTGAGTTTGACATCTTACTTCTGTAGCCCGGTTCCGCAGAAAGTATGGGAACAACCCTTGCCTCGTCCCGTGTTGAGGACTCATTTCATCCGTTCGTATCCTTCATCCGCATTCGAAGTTTCATGCGTCTTGCCTTCTTTGTAGAGTCGGTAAAAACCAAGGCCGACGACAACGGAAGAAATGATTACTGCGCCGGCGACTGACAATTCGTCTGGGATTTTCCCTTGAAGGATCAGTGCAAGGACATAGCCAAAGGCTACCTCAGTCATACCGGTAATTGAAACTAGGGTAGCCGTAACCAGGCTCAAAGCAATGCTCTGGCATGCCAGCGCGAGAAATCCAACGTTTACGTACACGGAAAGGATCACCCATCCTATGGGTGTTGAAGGCCAAGCCCAAGTGCGGGAGACGGCATTAGCAATCGCAAGAATAGGTAAAATCAGTAAACTTGTTTGAAATACGTTCGTGGCAAAGCTGTATTCCTCTACAGTTGAAAGGTGCATACCATTCCGGTGGCTACTATCGCAGAACCTAAAACACATAATAGGGCCGCGACGGATCGAGATATATGAATTAAATCTGCGTCATTCGCCGGCCGTATTTCGTTGGTGTCTTGCAGATAACTTCCATTCGGAAAGGACGGTTCGTTTACAGTTTGCCACCGTGACGTCGATATGTTGACTGGAGTTTCCTGTCGCCCCAAATGTGTCAGATTTACGGGCATTGACATATCAGCGATGGGTGTTTTATTCCCATTATTGATTTGCTGTCTTATCCAATTGAAGACAAAGGGAGGTTGCAAGACAAGAAATGCTGCACCAATCATGAGAATCATTGAAACAATTTCAACCACGTTCCGTTTATCGCGTCTCTTTACAGGCAGAATACATCCAATGATGCTTACAAAGATAGGCTCCAGGTTGTAGAGTGCAACTGCATCTCCGTAATTCATCTTGGTACTTCCAATCCAGAAGACAACTAATCCCACGGGATAAAAAAAACATGAAAGCCAAAAGTACAACTCGTTCTTCAATGAAATGGTCCATGGACCATGTGCTCACCGGGTTGGACATAATAGTCCAATGACAGAGGGAGGTACATATCAGTTATGAGCAATCTCGTNGGGCAAATCCGACGACTCCTTTAAATGTTTCAACCCACTTCGAGAGACCTAACATTTTCGGCTTTTGCCGTGGATGGGCCAGCAGTTGATGGGAACTCAACTGGATGTGCTGTTCCATATGCCATTGTGTCTCCGTCGTTTATATAATAGTTTGACGATTCCGATGCGACGTGGAATGGATGTCAAACAGGCTGAACGAGGCCTTCATTTACATAAAACCACAAATATAACATTTTTTTAATCACAAGTGTTATATATATGGAACAACGTCGTCAGACTCATGCATGGACGGTGTACGTTTTAGAGCGAAATGTTTGTTAAGGCGGAGTCTGTTGCGGTCCGTCGATTGTTACTTGATGTGGAATAAAGAGTTGGCCGCCAGACTTTATCAAACGCCATAGGAGTAGTCGTCTGTCGTTTTTAATTTTATTCTTGTCCAGCCCACCCCAACAGACGGTGTAATTAGAGAGGTTGCGCAGCGGCCCGACTCCGACTCCGACTCTAACTACCAGAATGAATTGCAGTCCGCTATGGACATCCTCAGTCCTTGATAAAAGCGATTTGATAGAAGTTTTCACTTCGTCAAACACAAATTGAAGGCAGAAAAATTTGGCCTTTTTAATCGGAAGTGCGGATAAATAACGATATGATTATTGAAGTCGTAATCCAAGTCGTTACAACTTGAAACACGACTAATTTGCGATTTACGTGCACTTCCGATTACGAGTCAAAATTATTCTGCTACAAAGTTATGACATTTTACGATTTGCAAACATCTATCAAATCGTTTTTATCAGGGATGTCTACAGCGG
>NMRB01000010.1:601152-614673 GCA_002633025.1 Notospermus geniculatus | reverse complement strand
TGATTTGCTGTCTTATCCAATTGAAGACAAAGGGAGGTTGCAAGACAAGAAATGCTGCACCAATCATGAGAATCATTGAAACAATTTCAACCACGTTCCGTTTATCGCGTCTCTTTACAGGCAGAATACATCCAATGATGCTTACAAAGATAGGCTCCAGGTTGTAGAGTGCAACTGCATCTCCGTAATTCATCTTGGTACTTCCAATCCAGAAGACAACTAATCCCACGGGATAAAAAAAACATGAAAGCCAAAAGTACAACTCGTTCTTCAAAAATGGATGTTGTCGCCAAAGAATTAGTATTCCGGAGACGATCAGTGCATAGAGATATTTTAAGAAGATTCCCTCGAAGATTGGCATGGAGTGATCGCTTTGCAGCAGCAGCAGTGAAATTCCGTCAAGTGCGTAAAGTAAACCTCCAAGACATCCGAGGGCAAATCCGACGACTCCTTTAAATGTTTCAACCCACTTCGAGAGACCTAACATTTTCGGCTTTCGCCGTGGATGGCCCAGCAGTTGATGGGAACTCAACTGGATGTGCTGTTCCATATGCCATTGTGTCTCCGTCGTTTATATAATAGTTTGACGATTCCGATGCGACGTGGAATGGATGCCAAACAGGCTGAACGAGGCCTTCATTTACATAAAACCACAAATATAACATTTTTTTAATCACAAGTGTTATATATATGGAACAACGTCGTCAGACTCATGCATGGACGGTGTACGTTTTAGAGCGAAATGTTTGTTAAGGCGGAGTCTGTTGCGGTCCGTCGATTGTTACTTGATATTGTGGAATAAAGAGTTGGCCGCCAGACTTTATCAAACGCCATAGGAGTAGTCGTCTGTCGTTTTTAATTTTATTCTTGTCCAGCCCACCCCAACAGACGGTGTAATTAGAGAGGTTGCGCAGCGGCCCGACTCCGACTTCAACTACCAGAATGAATTGCAGTCCGCTATGGACATCCTCAGTCCTTGATAAAAGCGATTTGATAGAAGTTTTCACTTCGTCAAACACAAATTGAAGGCAGAAAAATTTGGCCTTTTATCGGAAGTGCGGATAAATAACGATATGATTATTGAAGTCGTAATCCAAGTCGTTACAACTTGAAACACGACTAATTTGCGATTTACGTGCACTTCCGATTACGAGTCAAAATTATTCTGCTACAAAGTTATGACATTTTACGATTTGCAAACATCTATCAAATCGTTTTTATCAGGGATGTCTACAGCGGACTGCAATACTGGTAGTTGAAGCCGGAGTCGGAAAGCTGCGCAACCTACATGTATCTATTAGCTGAGAATTTATTGCTTCGCGGAAACGCAAAACAGAAACACGTGCTTATCACTGTCTCTCTCATTGTCTCAGTCTCTTTTGTTGTAGGCATTGGCAAACGGAGGGCAATGAAAAACATTACAACGGCAGACGTTTGCCAGACATGTAGCATGTCCAGTCCATTACTTTTACTCTCATTTTGTGTGTCGTTTTTTGTACTCTATGTTGAATATCTGTTTCACGCAAACGTACCCGGTACGTAATGGCCTAAAGCTGCTTTTCCACGAGGCGTTTGCGGACGCAGTTCCGGTGGCGGGAGCGGGTGCGAGTGAAACAGCCAAAGGGAAATACGTTGGATCGATTTTTTCCACCCGCACCCGCCTCCTTTTCCACGCCCGCAAATGTCTTGTGGAAAAGCAGCTCCAGGGTTGTGACATCGCTCCGCCCAACGACTATGCTTGCGTACGAAGTATGAGGTAGTACATGGTAGACACATGGTAGGCCATGATGGGGCCTGAGTTCAGAATTCACCCCCATCAAAACATAGTTCCCTGCGCCAAATGTTAAAGGAGTGATTCGGTTTTGAAAGTATCAAATGCCAGGCGCGGCAACGGCACCGTCGGCATCGTCATCGCATACTTTAATTCCGAATTTTGTCGCCCCGGTTGGTGGCGCTGCAGTCGCTTTCCCGCTCATTTCTCGCCGGCCATGCCTGCACCGGCATCGTCGGCATCGTCTCACTCTGGATGGCATATATGAACAGCTGGGATGAAACAGAAAATGGTAGTCTGAATGGTATAAAATGAGCATGTTATCCACCAAATCACGGGTCTGGAGTCTAGACACATTCTATCAATGGTTATGCGGAAATTATTGTGGCTGAAATCAAACACAGGTGTACACAATATGATGCATCCTCCTACAGCAGGGGTTTTTATTCATCCACTCACTTTGTGTGTGAGCCTATGAAGAGGAGCGAGACCAAAACCCTGCTATGGGAGTATAAATGCATCTTACACTACAGTAACAGGCATTTCGATTCGGGGGTGACTCACAGACTGATTAAGAGAATTCTCATGAAGGTATTTTCTGCTTTGGGGCAATATTAATTGAGTTAAGGGAGGAAGAGGGAACACACTCTCAATAAGAAGGAGCACACTCCAAGTTAAACATGAAGGCGGAGTAAAAACAAACCACCTCGGAGTCAACCCTAGTAATAATAGGTTGTGAGAGTTGCACCTGAACTTCTTGGACGGTTATAGGAGATAATCCCTAAAAACAAACATTTCTTTTGGTATATTCTGCAACAACATTTGTGATTCAACATTCAAAATTGGTAAATTATGACCTGATGCTTGCTTAGCGGACATGATAACAACTAGGTTATCAAGGTTCCTCATACCTTGCCACCAGGACCACCAGTCGAGGCGAGTCCTGATATATACAACAAAAGACTGCCACATTGATGACAACCAATACTGCACAAAACTCCTGAGATCAGTTTGACAATATAAGGCTTCCCTTCCGTTACATATAAGTACATGTATACGGTATACGAAAACGGCGGTTAACAAAGGCATTCCGAGGATTCACCACCGTGAAGTCATTGTTAACCGGCGTTTTCATATACCGTATACTTCTATAGCTGTGGTTACACTACATAGAAATCCCCGGGCTTTTTGAGCCCGTGTCAAGCCCGGGCCTGAAAAAAACCCGCCTGAGACCCGGCGAGCGTCTACACTACTAAAATCTAGCTGAACTTAATTGCTACGCCCGGCGATAGGGTCGCTGCTGCAGCGTACTCTTCACGAAGAGGAGGCGCTAAATTGGAGAGCTGGCTTTTTACCGCGCATGCCCACAAGACACGCCGCCTGTCGCGGTGTTCAAGAACTAGACAAAGCCCGGGTCTATTGCGTCTACACTACTTAAAAAACCCGCAGGAGACGCGGGTCTAAATTAAGCCCTCCAAAAACCCTTCGAAATCGGAGGGTTCAAAAAGCCCGGACTTTTCATCCCCGGGTCTATTAGACCCGCGCTTTTAACAGGTGTAAACAGAAAAAGCCCGGGTGAGACGCGGGTTTTTATGTAGTGTAAACAGGGCTATAGTAACGGAAGCCTAAAGAACTTTCTACATTACATCACAATATCACTGAAGATACTTACTTTGATTTGGAGTTTCCTGATATCTCGCCCTGCCTGCAGATGCAAGCTTAGCTCGACATTGTGCGGGCGACCCAATGAATTTAGCCTGCTGAGAAGCAGAGGGCTTCGTCTCTGACTTGTTCCCTGTAACCGTACTTGGGCGTTTGCTTTCATCAGGCAATTTTGGCAGGTGACCATTCTGCATTTTGTGGTCCTGGGAGTAAGAACTGGGTGCTCGCTTTTGGCGGTCTGAAATTGAAAAGACAATTGACCTGAATAACGTACAATGTTTCTGCTAAATGCTGCAACACCTCGAACATTCCTCACTCTCTAGCGTTCTTGAATCATTCCCCACTTCCTATCTTTGCCAAACACTTCCCACTTCCCAGTTTTCCCAAACACTTCCCACTTCCAAGTTTTCTTTAAACACTCCCTACTGCACATCCACTGTTGTTATCAGTTCTGCCAACATTTAATTCACGACAGTTAGGAAATCCTACTCACCGAGTAGACAGTTAGGAAATCCTACTCACCGATATTACACCTGTATGTATCTTCTAAGAAGACTTCAGGCTTATACGCTGCCCTTAGCCTATTCTGTGTCTGATCCTGTCTCTTCTGTTGATTAATTCGCTGTCTTTCCTTTCCTCTCTTTTGATCGGTTTCTTTTGCCGATTGTGACTCTCGCTGGAGGTCATGTTTCCTTTCTCCTTTACTACTTCTGGCACTGTCTAAAGTCCCAACACTGCTGGAACCATCCATCTTATCACCCTTAATGCTCCCTCTTTCATCCTTCCCCTTCGTTAGAATCTTTATTTGCTCTGAAATGGAAATGACAATGGATAGTTTACGTCAGTAAGCAAGTATTCTTCCTGGAAGGTCAACTTCTCTTTCCCGTGATTCATGTTTTGTTTTAGGGATCTGAAGCAAGAACGGAGCAAGTGCCTTTGATCTGGGGTTCAATATCACTAGGAGGTTGCAGCAACAGCCTCAGTTCAGGTGGATATGTGTGACTCATAGCATCATTCAGACGTATCTTTTATCACGATATTCTGCCAACAAAGATGAAACTGCAATGCACTACATTTACTTACCACACAGGTAATGCTCCCATTCATTCACTGACTGTACATCAGGATCACCTTTAAGATTTTTTCGTCTTTCCATCAACTTCTTCAGAACCAACTGATCACTGTAATCTCCATGGTACAACTGAATCCGCCGAAGCCTATGCAAATCTTGTGCGTTTTGCCGTATTGCTTCAAACTGGCGTACACTCTCAACAATTTCCTGAGCCACTCTACTGGGGGCGGTTTTTGGCCTACGACTCGACCCAGCAACAGTCTTTGGTCTCGAGTCAGCGTCAGACTCTTTTCCACCATTGACAGATGGAGCAACTTTTTCTTTCTCTTTCACAGGGCCTTTTTGGGCACTTTCTCCTTGTTTACTTCTATTCTGATCCTGAAACGGGTATCCTGATTTTCTCTGATTGCCAGTTTTCTCACTGGGTTGAGATGTCTTACTTTCTCTTGGCACAGCAGGCGGTGGCGTGGTTTGAGATATCTCACTTTCTCTTGGCACAGCAGGGGGTGGCTCGGTTTCAGTTTTAGCTTCATGTGGACCATGATCTTGTGATTGAGGTCGAGATGGCGATTGTGGTTCTTGTCTTGAAGGCGATTCTGGTTGTTGTCTTGAAGGTGATTCTGGTTGTTGTCTTGAAGGTGATTCTGGTTGTTGTCTTGAATGAGAGGAGTGTTCAGTTCTTAACCTCGATCTTGACCTTGATTTCTTATTTGATCTTTCCCTTGATCCTGAATTTGAACGTGACCTGGCTTCTGAACCAGATCGGGAACGAGAACTTGCGGGAGATTCAGACCTTGACCTTGATCGTGAACTATGTTTAGACTGCGAACTAGATGACTTCGATGAACCAGAATGTGATCGTGAACTCGAGCGAGACCGGCTTCTTGATCTGGATCTTTCACGCTCTAACGCTTGGGTGACTGTTAAATCAGTCCTTGAACGGGATCTGGATCTTGATTTAGAACGAGAGCTCTTATTTGATTTTGAATCTCTGGACCCGGACCTTGACGTTGACTTAGACCTTGACCTTTCTGGAGAGGGCGATTTCGACTTTGATTCTTCTGACCCTCCTGGGGACTGTGCCCTTGAAGGAGACTCCATTTTGGATCCAGAAGGTGAAGCAGATCTGCTACGGGCTTTTGAACTTTCAGGACTCCCTTGCCTACTAGATCTCAAACTTGAACGAGATGCAGTTACTGCTGTCACCATGAAAATATTGGCCTGTTCTTCTATTTCAGAGCGCTCAGACTTAATTTCCTTATCTTGTTCCTCTTCTGAAGGAGACAAAGTAGTTTTTTGTGGCTCAGTAGACGTTGGTCTCGACCCTGACTTTCCAACATCAGTTTTTGAATGTGAAGGTGACAGTTCACTCTTCTTTTCACTCAGTTTTTTTTGGTTTTGTGTTCTTCGTTTTGCTGATCTTTGTATTATGGTGGCAGCGTGACTTGTCACCTTCTTTCCTGGTGCAGCTCCGTTTGCCTTCAAGTATTCGGCTATTTCTGTGTTGCCCTTTATGAGAGCCACGTCTAATGGAGTCAAGTACTGTTCCTGGAATGATATGGGAGTGATTACATTAAACATTAATTGGAAAATAGCATTATTCAGCAATAAAGAACTGTCATCCTGGCAGAGGTGTACACAGTACACAGTTTTCACATTACATGTATTTACCTTCTGTGACTTGCTTTTCATAACAGCATTAATGTTGGCATTATTGTCCAAGAGCAGTTTGCACAGCTCAAGGTTATTTGTCATGCAGGCGAGATGCAAGCAGGTACGGCCGTCCAGGTTACCCTTGCTCAGATGCTGTTCCTCATCATACTCCACCAAAATTTTGGCAATCTCTGAATTGAAAGCAGACAACATTAGTACCAGTACCCATAATGTAGGAGGAAACTGGAATCTGAAAGAAGAGTGTGCTTTGTCCACTCTGCTGACTTGGAGAGCTTGGGTTTCATGACCTCTGTGGGGGCACTGCAATCTTTCACTGTGTCTCATCCTGATATGCCATTTTTTTCAACAGCTCTCTGCAGTGATTATCAATCTGATAAACCAGCCTGTCATCAACATCAAATATCAAAGCAATCTGATCATTTCCCAAACCACTCATTGTCGAGATAAAACTCGTACCAACACACAGGTCAGAAGATTATCCATCATCGACCAGATAACACGACTGACATGCAAATCACCATGGTAACAAAATAATAAAGGATGCAGTTTCTACGAACATCATGTTGAGCGCATGACACACCCTCACCTGTAGAGATTTGAATAAGACGGATCAGCAGCAACATGGAATATGCGGCCACCTGATCTGCTGTGAATTAATTAATCAATTGATCAATCAATCACAAAGAGGTCATGAACAGCCAGCCCCTTCAAAAAAAGAGTTAAACGTACCTGTTTTTCCAGATTGTGAGGCCTCGTGAACTGGGAATTCCCCCTTTGCATTCTTTAGCCAGAAGTTGGCATTTTTGTTCATTAAAAATCGAATACAGTCCTTCGAACCTTTCGCGGCTGCACAATGTGCAGGGCTGTAAATAAAACAGATGAAAATCACAAAACCGCTGTTGAAGATACTACTGAGTAGTGTCGTCCTTAATTGAAGGATGCTTATGGAATACAAGTAGCACCCTTTTATTAACTGAGAGGCATCCTCAAGGTTGAAATCAAAATGAATAGACAGAATTGGAGACTAAACCAACTCGGCTGTGTTTCGCTATCATGTTGTGACCGCCTTAATAAGAAGGTCAATACATGTATTCCGGAAAGAATGAGGCATCAAAACTAACCTTCGTCCTCGTTTGTCCTGGAAGTTAGGATTTGCCCCCAGGTTCAACAGCAGACTGGTACAATCCGTATGACCGAGTGTAATGGCATAAAAGACTGGTGTACACGAATTCTTGTCCTCACAGTCAACATTGCCTCCATGGTCGTGAAGAACCTTAATACATTCTGGGTGACCACGACTAGCTGCACAATGCATGGCTGTTGATTAAAAACGCTTGGTTGAGTTTGTTGAACAGAGAATGTCACGGGTAGAAATATTTATCACTTCTTTATTGATTATTGATTGTTGGTTTAAGGCGTGCTGCCCCTTAGTGCTGGCGATTGATGCCTCATGCGAGGGTCCGTGGGTTCGATTCTGGTAGGAAGCAATGTCTTTCACCTTAGAAACTCGATTTCTATTTCATATTCTTTACTTGTATCTCCATTATTTGTGACCCCTTGCATAACATATATCTTTATTGATGACTTGGTTATTTATATGAGTGCGAGTGGATTATTGATCAACTTTCCATGCAAATAATGCTTAGGAACATTAGCCATTCTCAGGGGTTCTGAATAATGATTTCATACTTAAAATACAAACAAGAGCAACGCAGAGCGTGGCATATGCCCCCGACTGGTATGTTGTTTGTGGGCGAAGCAATCTGAAATTAATTGACGGAAACTCGATTTCAAGATGGCCACCATAGCCGCCATCTTGGATGGGCGGCAGAGCTGGTCATCGAAAGGAACCTTCCCCTCATAGATGCAAACCCTCACAAAANCTTTCGCGGCTGCACAATGTGCAGGGCTGTAAATAAAACAGATGAAAATCACAAAACCGCTGTTGAAGATACTACTGAGTAGTGTCGTCCTTAATTGAAGGATGCTTATGGAATACAAGTAGCACCCTTTTATTAACTGAGAGGCATCCTCAAGGTTGAAATCAAAATGAATAGACAGGACAAATTGGAGACTGAACCAACTCGGCTGTGTTTCGCTATCATGTTGTGACCGCCATAATAAGAAGGTCAATACCTGTATTTCGGAAAGAATGAGGCATCAAAACTAACCTTCGTCCTCGTTTGTCCTGGAAGTTAGGATTTGCCCCCAGGTTCAACAACAGACTGGTACAATCCGTATGACCGAGTGTAATGGCATAAAAGACTGGTGTACACGAATTCTTGTCCTCACAGTCAACATTGCCTCCATGGTCGTGAAGAACCTTAATACATTCTGGGTGACCACGACTAGCTGCACAATGCATGGCTGGAATTGATTAAAAACACTTGGTTGAGTTTGCTGAACAGAGAATGTCATGGGTAGAAATATTTATCACTTCTTTATTGATGACTTGGTTATTTATATGAGTGCGAGTGGATTATTGGTCAACTTTCCATGCAAATAATGCTTAGGAACATTAGCCATTCTCAGCGGTTCTGAATAATGATTTCATACTTAAAATACAAAAAAACTCGAAAAATTGAGGAATCGTAAAGGATCCGGCTTAATGGGGAAATGGTGATTACATGGGGGATAACTATGGATATTGTTTCGCATGATGAAATGAGCACTACGGCGTGACGTCTGCTGATGACAATCAACACGTAATCAATCAAATCACCTGACACAATCAAGAAATCAATGAAAATAGAGTTCTTGATTATCGAATCCTTTGAAGTTTGTGGCATGTAATTTCATATCGTGCCGAGTTTTAATTTCCATCTCTGTTGTGTTCATTCCCATTCTTGGTTCGGGTTCAATTATCTCGAGCCAGACAATGTGTTCCGATGTTTTTTACAATTTCATTAATATTGGGAAACGGGACTGACTTGAATTCAGAGGCATAATGGCCACTACGATCACAATTCAGGAAAGAACTGGTAGATGGCAGCAGTGCATATATTTGCTTCCCTTTTGTGCAATATAAGTGTTTCAAACCGAGAGGATCCAAAGATGTGAGCGTCTTCTCATCAAACACGTCGAAGGCATTAGACTGGACCACTGCAGATCAAAATTGGATGGTGACGATGTCAATATGCAACCTGATCACAGCACCATCTATTGACTAAACTCCAGAATGGCCTCTTGTCCACTCTACCTGTGGTTATGTGAGTAGAGAGCTGAGGGTATGTAGGCCCTACAAATGCTGGGAGAGGACTGCACTCACCTGTAAGTCCATCTTTGTCTGTTGCCTCTGGCTTAGCGCCGCCCTTCATCAAGGCTAAGCAAGCCTCACTACTCCCTGAAAAGAATCAAATGAGTTTGAATGACTAGAGAATCAAGTTCTCATGCACATCCTACATGTATAAGCTGGAATATCCGCATATGTGCTTCAAAAACAGAGGAGGGAGATGTTTGGCAAAACTTCTTTTCTGAATCAACCCATAATCAGGATCTGCACTCTGACCTGCATCTGCAATGTGAAATACTGGCAATCCCAAATACCAGACTCACCAGCACTGGCTGCCCAGAGCAATGGCTGTCTTTGGTCTTTATCAGTACAATCTACAGCTACTCCTTTCTCAATTAGTTTGTTGAGGACTTCAAGTCCGACCTTTGGGTCAACGCCATCATTGGCAACACCACTCATCTGTGCAGCATAATGGACTGGGTAGGCATTATGAATGTCAGGGGTAGATACTTCCGCGCCGTGTTGTATGAGGATGTCCATGACCTCAACCTGGCCGCACACTGAAAGGAACAGAAAAGTGCTTGGTTCAGAAGGTGGTTATGGCTAACTCTGCTAAAGGTAGTACCGTAATGCCCCATTGCTATGGTTGTTATTACCCACAACAGTTGATGCTGGCTCTGATGGTGCAGCTATTGAAAGATGCTTCAATTTCTCATTTGGACAAGGCCTGGCCATGAGTACCGGTAGTTTGGGCAGAGATGGAATAGCTATTTACCTGTTGCCCAATGAACAGCTGTGTGCTTTTCATTATCTGTACAATTGATGTGGGCACTTTTTTCCAGCAGAAATTGACATATCGCCACATTGCCAGCAATCACTGCAAGGTGAAGCGGGCTGTATCCGTCCTCATCTTGATGACTGATCAGGGATTTATCTGCCTCGAGGAGTAATTCTGCACATTTCGTCTCCACATTCTCCGCACAGTAGTGTAAAGCAGTTTTCGATGTCTTGTCTTTCGTTTTCACATCAGCCTGGAAGAAAATCATGCAAAATTCAAAGAGATTCCTCACTAAAAACAGAGAATTCCACAAAACAAGCAATTTCTGATTGCAGTATCAGATTGCTTTCGTTGTCAGGATATCTATGTTTACCTTATAATTAATTCCCCATCAATAACTTGCAGTGCGTGCTGAAGCCCAAACAAATATTATCACCGTAGAATCTAAACATGTTATCAGGCGATTATCGATTAGTGAGTTGTGTGTGTAGGAAATTGAATTCTTTTTATTGAAAATATCATTAAATATTCAACAATTGCTTGATCTTCGTCAGTGGGGATTTCAAGTCAAAATGGACAGTCATAAATGTAGTCAAGGCATAACGTGATGTGTGATTTGATTGGAGGCTCTAGGCCAACAACTACGTAGTAGAACTGTCAACTACATGTACTACTAGTAGAACTGCAACCAAGAGTTGTATTCTGTGACAAATATCATGGAAGTCACTTTGGCGTATTATACAACGAAATGATTTTGACAAGGGTCATCTCGCAGGCAAGCCATTGGCTGGTTGAATGAGTAACTGACCTTGTGTTTAATGAGCTCCCTGACTGTGTCTGGTTTCTCCAACTGACAGGCGATCATCAGGGGTGAGGCACCCTCCGCATTGGCAATTTCAATATCCTCCATGGGGCAAAAGTCCAGTAGAAGATGGAAAAACTTCTGGTTGTTGTTCTGTATGCTGCGTTGTATCACACTCCTTTTGTAGTCAGGCTTGTCGGCCTTAGCACCATGTCTGGAGAAAAAGATAAGAACTTCTTGTTCCATAACTCTAGAGCAACACAACAGTGATCAGGCACGGATCCGGGGGGCCCTTTCAGCCAACGAATCTGTAAAATTGACCATGAAATTCTGAAATTTGGAGCAAATCATTGAAATTCACCGCAGATTTCAATGTTTCTAGCCCAGTGCGCCCCCCTCATTTCCGAAATCGTGGATCCACCCCCGGTGATGCACTGGTTTCACTTCAGGAAAACATCACGATAAATTCACGTCTGCTCTTGGCATTCAATGGAGTCTGATTCATGGTGTGTCATTTCTATAATTGCCATGGAATCGAACTGTGTTTTCAATTCCCAAAGCATAGCAAGGATTAGGAGCTATCTCCATCGACTTCATCAAAATTCACAACACGTTCAAAGAAATTTGTGCCATAGTTTTTTCTCATAAGATCTCTATAAATCCATAAAACAAGGTATTTCAACAAACCCCAAGAAGAAATGGAAGGTAAATACAAATAACTTCGTGTGTTGACAACAATTAGAACCATGGCACACTTCTTCGTTGTGTTATTGGTTCAATGACATTTTATGTTGACAATGTTGGGCTTTGGTCAAACATATCATGATGGAATTCATACAGACGACAGCTCGTCTAATGAGTATCCAAGGAAACCAACCAGTATTTGACATCTATCATTTTCTATTTTCAATATTTGCGGAGAATTAAGCAGCAGGTAATGGAGCCATGCAATAATAGAAGCTGACTGAAAGTGGACGATATGAGGCAATCGCCAACCATGAGAGATTGGACGCTATAATTTCATGGCATGATTCGGGTAATAAGTTTGTAAAACAGCACTATGGCGAGGAAAAGGTCATCATAAAAACATGATGTATCCAGGATGGCGTCAATAATGACATCAGCGGCTGCATCAATGATTCTGATTAGTCAGGTCAGTGATGCATGTGTGCCATGACAAATCACAGGAAGTCACAATATAGCAAGCTGAAATGGTTCGAGGTCAACAACAACGTCGTTGCAATTCCCACGGGGATGAGGAGCGAATGAGATTTCATGTAGGCTACAGCAAAACAAAGATTTCTATATGTCATCATGGGAAAAACACTTCCCAAAATGAGCACACTCTAAAGATGAGCCTGACAGACTGCCTGTAAAAAACAGCTCAGACAATGATCAAACCTACCTCTTTGTGAAAGAAATATAGAATTATACACTCAATTACTAGTGCCAGTGGTGGTAATTCAATGACAGGCATCTTGGTCAAAATGTCAGAGACAATCTTCCCAATGCTACATGTCAACTGAAAGCACACGCACTCATGTTGCTAACAAAAAGTGATGATATCACTTGTTTTCCATGCTCTGTTTGCCCTCACATTAGGAAATGGTTGATCACGCTCAAAAAGTGTAAATGCATTACCAAGCAAGTTTGCCAACCGCAAACTCTATATTTAATGTAAAGCTTAGTGGTTGTTTTGTATTTGTTTACAGTGCTTATAACTATGAACCTTTGTCCCAAGGATTTGTGGAAGCTATACGGCATGAAAAGAATATCATAAGGCTATTATAGAATATACATGTGACATGAAATGGAATAATCTGAAAATGATAGGAAAGTAGGACCAAGAGCAGTTGGAGGTCTCTATCCTGAGGCAGATATTATGAGACATAGAAACCTCCTTACACCTAAGCTTGAACTGATGTCGGACATTTCGTGCATGATATTTTTTCATTATTATAGATGCATAAATTTACTTTTCAAATTGAAACTTCAATCGGTTTATCAAGGGTATATCGCCTCATCTTGCCAACAAAAAAAGTGAAGTATAAGCAGACTTATCTTGCTGTACTTGAAAAAAGTAAGAAAATGTATCCATGTACCGATTATCCCACTCTGTATCGGATTTTTGAGATAATCCTCTTCATATCACTTTGATATCATATAATCTGGTTTAAAGTTTTCACTAGCTGGTCCATGCATTTAACAAACAAAAGTGTCTGATACGATCTTATCCAGAAATGCATTTTCCCTCTGTCTGGTTCACTGAAGACCAACTGGAGTTATTATAATGTAGAATTAATAACACACTTGATTTGATACGTGAAGCTGGTAGACAAATGCTCTCCATAACTAAGGATTACAATGATGCATGATAGATCATTAGCGTTCATTATCACATTTAACCTCATATTCATCCGCGAGTTGAATCAATAGGGCTGTCAGTGTTTAGACGAAGGCAAAAATCCACATGTGATCCGATCGAATCCGATTGTGGTTCAAAACTCTTGCATGTAACTCTACCCAATGC
>NMRB01000010.1:589229-600871 GCA_002633025.1 Notospermus geniculatus | reverse complement strand
CACAACTTTGAATACAAACCTTAGGAGAAGGCAAAATAGATCCTCTTGATTCTGCAACAGGCAATAATGAAGAGCAGTTCTTTTGGTTTTGTTTGTTTCTACTTGGTTGATGTCCACGCCGCATCTGATGAGCTTTTCACATATCTCCTGGTTTCCGAGTGTTACAGCATGAATAAGCGGTGGCAGACCATTCTTGTTAGTTGAAGTCAGCAACTGGAAAAATAGATAACAGACCACGTGTTCAACAATAACTATCAGCCCAATAATCAAGTATGGATTCCATACTAGATGTTCCATTGGAACATGAGATTCAGTGTACCTCTAGTATGGAACATGAGATTCAGTGTACCTCTGGTATGGAACATGAGATTCAGTGTACCTCTAGTATGGAACATGAGATTCAGTGTACCTCTTGAAGCATTCTAGTTTACCATCAGTGCTTTCAATGGCAATCTACCTACATCAGCACAGACTTGCATCCAAAGTACTAGAGGCAGACCCCAGAAGAACTAGGCTGAGTGATGCGATGGGTTAATGAGGTATGTTTCATTCGATTGAATCCATAGCAGCATGCATGACCATGAGTCAGGAAATATTAGTAACAAGTATTAAGGTGATATAGATGTCACCTCCTGATGTCACATTGATGGACCGGCTAAGTCTGGATAATCTAATTACAATGGGACATTTACACAGCTCTCGTCACCAATGGTTACGGATAAACAAACTTGCTACTGCAGAATAACTGCAGGGAGAAGTATCCATGATTGATTTGGTGTATCTCCTGTGTGGTTTAATAAAGGAGTCAAAATTAGGAATTAACACTTGATCTTTTTTCACTCCATGAGCAAATCTAGAAGTGCCCTACATGAGGTCTAAACAAAATGGAGAATGCAGTATTTCATTGCCATTTCAGGACCAACCGCTTTAAAACATCACCAGGTCACTGTCACTGAAACCACCTGATCACTGAAATCGATATGCTTTTATGTCCAAATAGCATGTTCAGAAAATTCGATATTATATTTGACCATGTGCATGTGAAAAATGGCTTTACACATGGCTGGCCAAACCTACTGACGTGACTGAATATACTTACCCAATTTTTATCACAATGATATCATTATCCGTCTCTGAATTGGAATCACTTACAAATCCATTTTCTTGATAAATTAAACTTACCAAAAGTGATCTCTCTGTTTACTGATAGGCATCATAGAAACGATCATTGCTATGATTTAGTCCCGTGCCAAACGATGCACGTCTAATAACCATCTACATGTATAATGCCCTCAACTAAATCGCACACAAATACAGACCAGTTTAGTGTTAATGGGTTGAAAGACTGAATAAGTCTGAATAGTTTACCATACAGCCAAGGCCTATTCAACTGACCACTTCATTGCCCCATTGGGAAAAATTCCACGTTTCATGGACTTCATGAAAGAACATGGTATAGGCCGAGGTCAAGTAACCACACAAAAAGTATATTGACAAGTTATGATTTGGAGTATAGATATTGCCAGGTGTAATTGATAAGGACTTGTTTAGACACATAAAAATGACATGGCCTAGGTACATTAGAACAATCATTTTCTTCTTAATCTGCTATGAATCACTCTTCTGTTTGTGACATCAGAAATGTGGTTTTGATCATTTAATACTTGTACACTCATGCTAAAAAGTAAATAGACAGCGTTTTTTTGTCCTCTGTTGCTGACGTACCGGTATACACATGATGGGGGTGCAGCTTTGACACCTGGCCCTGGAACATCTCATCTGTGTGTCAGATAGTCCGAACACTGCCTCCTGTTGCTCATTTGCAGAACTGACGGCCGCAACAAGAGTCAGATGAAGCCTATCGCGGGGGGTCTATTTTGATTGGTCCGTCCATCTCCAGGTCGTGTTTTGAATACATTTAGTGCACGGCAATCGTATCACTTGACAACGCTGCTCTCAGGCATTTTACTTGCTGTTTCAACCAGCTACACTCGCAATTACGCTCTCTGTTCAATCTTACCCAGACAAACATTAAGAAAACCGCAATTTGTTATAAAAATCACGAAAAATATTCCTCTCGAAAAGCCGAATCGGCGAATGCACAGCATCGCCATCTTTACAGTTTGAGGTCACGTGATACGGGAACGACCAATCCGTGATCTGATCATGCTGATGACGTAGAACCAAAATCTGGTTCTTCGTTTACTCATCATCTGACTCTGTATCAGCGTCCAGCAGATTCTAAAAATAGCAATACGAGTCAGACGTTCGGACTATGTGTCAGAGAGAAAATTTCAAGGAAAACATTTAATTGTCATGAAAATATCACTGTTTTAAAATATCAACAAAATTGAGATTTTTGAAATCTTAACTTTTTTTACCAGAAATGACTTTTCAAATAATCTATGGAAAATTCTAAGAACTATGGTGAAGAAAGTGTTTGAAAATCTTGGCTAACTTCGATGATATATTTTGAGATTATCGAAACGCACTGGCTATTCGTACCGTGACGGTGCAAATAACGCCAAACCAGATCTTATTCACACCGGCGTAAACAGCCAATCAGAAAGCTTCATTCAAGGCATGCCAGATGAAGTTACCGGTGGTATCATCTCGCGCAATGCCGGATTTTTTTCAATATTCTTGATGAAAACGTTAATTTATAACCACTACCAAGAAAAAAAGTTTTATAATCAATGCTTTTGGGCAAGGTGGGCCTACTACATGACTAAAGTATCTAATGATTCCCGACTGGTCGTAGCATGAGCCACAGTGGCCGAGTGGTTTGCGTGGATGGTTATCAAACGGAAGGTCGCGGGTTCGAGCCCCGTCATGACAGTTCTTCTTTTATTTTATTTTACATGTAGTTCTTCTTTCACCTCCTTTTATTCTTCTTTTCGTCTTTTTATCGATATCGTGATATCGATCCGTGTGACTGTCTCGGAAAACGGGGAACTGCGTAATTCTTGAGCCAATTTTTTTCCAAAAAAAATTAGGGCCTAGGCCTATGAAAAATATTTTATCATCAGACAGCAGAGGCCAACATTTCATCATTAACTGTGAAAGATGGGGTCGCACTGGACCCCGTCAAAGGAAAAAATTGCCCAGGCTAAAATATCATTTTAGATCTGCCGCCCACAGTCGCACTGTCCGAACCGGTACGGTGCAGAAATTATACATCACCGTCACGGTACGAATAATCATTCTCCACACACTATTCCCACCGTGACGGTGTAAATAAGAGCTGTTCCTGCACTATTCACACCGTCACGGTACGAATAAGAACCGGCGACGCACTATTCACACCGTCACGGTACGAATAAGAACCGACGGCGCACTATTCACACCGTCACGGTACGAATAAGATCTGGTTTGGCGTTATTTGCACCGTCACGGTACGAATAGCCCCGGCCTTATCGAAAATATCAAAATATCAATTTTTCATGAGATTTTGGGTTGTGCTGCTAACCTTCAGTAAAAGACTAAGACTGACCAAGATTCGGTAACTACCCTGATCAATTGCAGAGAAATTAACCTTTTTCCTTAAAATGTGATGAAAAGAGTCCCATTTTTCATGCATATTTCCTTGAATAACATAGAATAAGGCAAGTATTTTTCAGTAGTTTCTTCACCATGAGTCTTATAATTCTTCATAGGTTCATGGTAAATTTGGTTTTTATGAAAAACTTCAAGATTTCAAAAATCTCATTTTCTATGATATTTTGAAACAGTGATATTTGCATCCAGGATAGTGATATTTGCATGATATTAGTGATATCATGCAAATATCACTAGATATTTTCATTTTTTCCTTGGAATTTGCTCTTGGACATATACCGTATAAGAGATGTTGTAGGGCCATCTGAGCTAGAACCCAAAATAATGCATTACTTCATTGACTTCATGTACAGGGTAAAAAAACCACTGTCCATTTACTTTTTGGCATGAGTGTACCACCAAGATTCTTGGTGATGTCTATCATCAGGTGGTATGATTAGGCCTACCCTGTGGTGCACAAAAATCAAGTAGCCTGTCAACAAACACCAATAGATCGTTTTCACGACGTAACTCCGACAGTGTCCGCCATGATGACGTTGCACGTTTTGCCCACCAGCAGCCAATGCATTTTGCGTTTCTGCTGGTGGGCAAAACGCGTAACGTCATCATGGCGGACACTGTCGGAGTTACGTCGTGAAAACGATCTATAAGCGTACATAACATATTTTTGGTATCACACAGTTCATGAGTTTTAACTAAATACTGCAATACAAAGGGTAACTATACTGTGGTTGAATGAGGCTAATCAGGTTTAACCAACACAAAACCTGCATGAAAAATTTATACCAGAGGCTTAGAGCTATACCAGGACCCAACATCACATGAGGTCTATACCGACTACCGTATATCAATTACTCCTCACTAAGCTCGCTATTAAAGAGTACAGAGTACAAAGCCAAAAGTACCGGTACCGGTCTGGTACAAAGCCAAAAGTACATGAAGACATAAAGAATAATTTGAAAAAACAAACCTCTTTTGAGATATTGGTGGTGATCGCTGAAATGCAATCCAAGGCTCCCACTCTAATAGCAAAATGAAGAACATTTTGCCCTTCTTCATCCTTCAACAGAACATCAGCCAGAGCTTGCACAAGTTGCTTGGCAACAGCATCTTTATGATAAAACACAGCCCAATGCAACGCAGTTCTCCCAATATGATCTTTAAGATTCACATCAGCACCATGCTCAATTAAGATTCTGCAGCATTCACAAAGGTCCTCATCCTTTTCGTTCGTCAGTTTCCTCCCACCTTGAACAAGAGTGATGAGGGGCGTGGCCCCATCACCATCTCTGAAGTTGATTGAGACTCTCTCATGAGTCTCAGGGGTCTCATGAGTCTCAGGGTTCTTTTCTAAAAATGCCTTCAGATCCGCTGGATTACCAGCATGTGAATATTTCAGTAACTCCTGGTTGAGATCCATCGATGGTGAGTTTTTTAGCTCACAACACAGCACATGTTTGGAAGGATTACGAATGTTAGTTGGGCTTCTGCTACCAACTTTTGAGTGTGGTTTTTGTCATGTTTGTTGACGTTCAACCACATGGCTTTGGGTGTATCTAAAACAAATACTTGAATATCAAACATGCATATGGCAACCCGATGCACATTATTTCCAAAAAAGTGGCATTTCTGTTTGACTTAAGAGATAGAACAAAAACTTGCGATACTGAATGTCACGTTAACATACAATTCTAAGAGCGAATACCCAGTTATAACGAGTTAAGATTGATCAAATAGTTTGACGTTCCGCGTAACATGCGCCAACCCGTATACGTCATTCCGTGTTTTACTAAATCACAATGGCCGCCTCCATGATGAGCAGAACATTTTGCAATTTTTTCCTGATATTTTGCTGTATTTATGCCATTTCTATTGGCCATGGTGTAAATTGCGAGGCCTCAAATAAAACAAGGTAACATGACTCTTCTTTGTTGGTGTTTTGAAGACATTTGCTGCTCTCGGTCTGTTTGAAATCGCCAGATGATCATCATTCAATTTTGTTGTCTGCTGCTGTACATGCTGTACCGGTAGCCTGTTGACAGTGTTGTAATGTATTGTAGTGTATGTATAGTGTAGTGTAGGCATGTAGGCTAATGCATGCAGCATCATGTAGTGTGTGGATGTAGGCCTGGAGTGTATCTGTGCTATGGTGACTTATGGGATACTGTGCTGTGTGTATTTTGTGTACAATTCACAGCACAGCTGGTTGATGATGATGTGTCTGTGTGTGTACTGGTAGGCCTACCTAGTGTGAGTGTGATGTGGTGGACTCCATCTCCGGCAAAACGCCAAAACCAACAGGAGGGGGTTATAAGTCATGTATGTAAAGTAAACTAAGATCAGTTTTTATCTCTTCAGCTGTAATGCCTATTTAAAAGTTCTTTGGACCTCAGAGTTTTCACATGCCCCGTTTGTGAGTACACCGTTACTGACAGATGCAGATGGAGATGGACAAGTTGATGTTATCGGTGCTACATTTACGGAGACTATCAAGGCAGTCAGTATCCTGAGTGGGAATGTCCTCCCCAACTTGAACTGGCCCAACCATCTTCATGATACTTCGACATACTCTAGTCCTATTGAGGTAAGACATGTAAATGTAAAAGATATCATCACTATTCAAAAATTTCAATTGAATAAATGGAGCAATCAAGATGATACTACCTACCATTCAGTAATACATGTATATTTGTTTAGTATTAGTGCTCCAGTTCTGTATGCTCCTCCCTGTAAATTGCTTTGTGATTTTATGCAGAGAAATGTCCATTTCAGCATGATATAAATCAGGATGGTATGCTTGATGTACTGATCTTCACCACTGATGGAGAAATCCTTCCGTACACTCTTGATGGGAAGCTTATCACTGAGAAAGTATTTAAGGTACATGAAAAATTCAGATGAAGTTGAATCCTGACAGATTTATATTGTGATTTTAGCCATGATTAATACACATAATGCTTGTTGCCTGGAAGTGAGGGGGGTATACTTGTCTTCAAGGCTTTTTGCTGTATAGATTATCCAGTCTACATGTACCTTATCTGTTTTCAGCTGCCTCCTGTTTATATAAAGAAGAATTGGCATGATCAAGCAGTGAGGGTCAGCCATGAGAAGGTTCATGAATTTGTTAAAATGGAGATTACACCAGATCAGGTTTGTGTTTGTTGTATCCAGTGTTCTAAGAGTAAGTGATTCTGTAGGAAATCCAGGTCACTTCGTCACTTTGTATGCAGAATATATAGAGTGCATTGTGCAAGTTCTTGAGTGTTAGTTGCTCATTGGTAGTTTATGCTGCTTCTGTATCATGGCCTTTTAATTACATTGTATCATAAACTAGTATGTTAGTGTATCCTAACTTAACAACATGTGTAGTTCTCAGGACATTCTCTCTCTCAATTACAGCTGTGGAAAGAGTATATCCGTGCTGATCCCCACATCTTATCCAGTCCAATTATAGTTGATCTCAATAATGATCAACTAATAGATGAACTCATCATTCCAGTCAATTATTACATTGACAAGGAGTCTTTTGTGTAAGTGTTGATCAAAAAGTGTGTACAGCCTAGAATATTCTGCTGACTTTGATGCACTCTGGTTATATTAGGCCCTACGGATTCTTATGTCCGAATAATGCCTACCGGTATATAGTGTACATGTAGATTGAGATAGAGGAGATGGAGAACAGCACACCTCTTTGCTTTTATCTTGTGGCTTCTTTTACTTTCCAAGGTACGGTAACTAAATTCCACTTGAGTGGCCCCCTCATGCTTGCAAATGACATTCCTTTGGATATTTTTTCTCCCACAAAACCCAAATTCATCCAGAGACATGATGCTACAGTGTAGGATACGTGTGAAAAGCACTGTGAACCCATTATGGTAATTGTCATTCCACCTGTTTATTTCTTTATTCAGGACTTCAGAAGACTCCGGCCAAGAATCAACTGGTCTCAAATTTTCAGAATTAGACGACTATCTGCTTGGGTCATTACTGGTGTACAACATTACTGACTACAGTATCTTGAAGGACATACATTTTGATCTCACAAAAGTAAGAATTCATAAATTAGCCATGATTATTTCCCTATTGAACATTCTTGTATTGTTATGAAATTCAAGAACTGGCATGTGAATCTATTTGATTTGATAGAATGTGTTCCTTACTTCAGGTGACCTCTGAATATCCTGGATATCTGCTCACCACCCCTATAGTAGTGGACGTGGATGGTGTTGGTGGATCCCTGGAAGTGATTTTTGGAACCTCAGCAGGGAATCTCATGGTACTTGACAACAAATGGAAGAGCAGGCCAGGATTCCCATTGACGTATGACGTATTGCATAGCGATGTATGTGTGGTGATATATATGTGAGCCACTCCAGCAAAAGCAGACGCTTGTCACAAGTGATCATCATTGGTCATCAGTTTATTCAACTATTATCACTGCTGTCCACTAATATTGTAAACCCGCGTCAATGTACATATCAGCTGTTGTGCTCCAAGGCTGTTAACCCTTTCCTCAGGTTGCGACAAGCACCTGCTTTTGCTGGAGCGGCTCACATGTCAAGAAGTCTGTGCAAGAATCTTTGATGTATATGTCAGAATTACTGAAGAAACTAAGTGACAACAAATGTTTATCGCTAAATAAAGAAAATCTCTTTGGTGAGGAGAAATGGACAACAGAACGAATACTGGTATATAATTCCTGCGATATCACTTTATCAATCAAATTCTTGATCTCTATTCTAGATTGCCACTGCTGATTTAAACAAAAATGGTGACCTTGAATTGATCGTGATTGACAATAGTGCAAATGTTATTTGCTTGAAAAATAACGGCAAGATTCTTTGGGAAGCAGAGGTGTCAGGGACATCGTCACCAGGAGCTGTCTTTGGTGACATTGATGGTAATGGTATCCTTGATGTCATCATTACTACAAATGATGGGTAAGTGTGGTATATTCTGTGTTCATTATGATAATGATGATCATTTATTCATTTTATAGTGCTACATTAGGCCCTGTACATATAAGATTTAATACTGGTTGGTACATGTTGATGAACTAGTGCAAATGAGTATGGCAGTTTCCACCAGCATTGTCAAATCCATGCACTTTTCATTTCAACAGTTATTGCCAACTTTACTCTCTTTTAGGAAAGTATGGGCCCTTCAGGGTGACAATGGTAAAGTTCTGAGTGGCTGGCCGGTGAGAGTTGGAGGCAGGCTGACAGCAAGTCCATTACTCGCTCGTTTTGGAATGAATATCCGTGGACTGTTCGTGGTATGTTCTTTGTTTTTTTTTGATTACAATGAATCAAGTCCTAGTTCAGCAAGTGATAAAAAAGCAATATTGAGTACAGAATTATTTGTACCGTTACCTGCTTGAATGCTTGAGATACCTTAGAGTTTGATCTGCGCATTTACCCAACTTCCACTCACTTGCAACAGCAATCACAGAATGTATGTTCCATTCCATTATTTTCAGTTGGTGTTAGCCGATGACGGTCACCTCCATATGATCAGTGGCAGTGGTCAATGTCAGGAAGTGTTCCACGTTGGTGAATCATCGTTCATCCCAGTTATGCTCCAGCCAATTGACAGAGGAGAATCAGATGCTCACATTTTAATAGGGACCAAAGACGGCTCAATGATGTCAGTGGGAATATTAAACACGAGTCTTGAGAGTGATATGAGTAAAATGTTTGGCGGTAGGATTACTCACGAGATGCATGAGGTAAGATTTTATAATTTTTGCTTTTTGCTCAAACTTCTCTTTGTAATCCATCGGGCTGTGATTTTAGAGTATACCCCATTGTTACTGTCTTAGTGGCATCTTCTCGTGTAGGAACGTAGAAAACTTTTTACCACACATGTACACATTTACAGACCAAAAGTAGCCAGACTTATCCTTGCATGTAATCCCTATTTTTTCATTCTTTATTCCTACAATGTGACCTTTATATCATCATTTTGTTGTCTGCTGTATGCCCGCCGTTTTCTTCTTCTGCAAAAGAGTACCGTACAAAGTCAAATTTATATTTTCTAAAGATGCATGTCTAATCAGTGAACATTGACATTAATTCGGCCAAACCACTGACTTATCTTCCACCTTTTGTGTCTCATAATACAAGTGTACACCATTTGGCACAGTGGCTAAATGCTCGACGAGAGACTGAGAGGCAGTGGCAAAGTTGAATGGAATGATGAAAAAAATACCTCTGCCTGACTTGTTACCACAACAGCTCTTCTTGCTGGCCTTTGTGATGTGCACGTACCTGATATACTGTTGCCAACCAATGTAAAGAATTAGAACCAAGCCTAATAGCACTGATGATGTGATGAGGATGTTCACCACAAAGCCTGGAAAACAAAAAGATATTGAAAAAAATGAAGACGTTTTCAGCTGCAACCAATGAATGGCGGTGAGGAATGTCGTCCAATCCAATAGAAGGCATGAATAGACTTACCCAACCTCGGTGGATGAGTGTGATAAATGTGGATTTCTTGTATCTCTGGCCCATTGGTGGACGTTTCATGTGGTTTATTTCGGACTGTTGTGGGTGGTAAAGTTGTCATGAGAGGTGTATGTCTGTTAGTGGTGGTGTTTGTCATGGACACTCTTGAGATATTATGGAGGGTTGACATTTGCGTTAGCATTGGGCTTCCACTTCCACATATCAAAGTGATATTTTTGTCAACTGCAAAAAAAAACAGGGAAAATCTTATTGAGGTGAGAAATTATTGCAGTGCAAGGCAGAGAGTCTCTGATGTAATTGGAAGATTTTCATTGCCATCAAAAGGCTACATCCACCTCATCTACACCCACCTGTAAACTGAATCCAGAATCTTCCACCAGGTGCATAGTATTTGTTCAGGAATTGGAAAACGATATCCCTTCCATTGTAAATAAACAAGGGTTTATGATTCAGCGTTTTACAAGTGTAGCTGCTTTCGAGGGTGGTGTTCTTGCTGAAGACATTCACACGCTGTGTCTCTGGACATTGGAATTCATCTGTCATGATGTCCATTCTGACGTTGATGAGATCGTTGGCCATGATGCGACACGAGCATTTCGTCAGGTGTTTCATGGGTATAATGAAAGGGTAACCTGGGCTGAAAAGATGTCCTTTTCTAAATGGCGTACTTGTGATGTTGCTACACATGTCGAAGGCCGGGATTTCTGCAATTGAAATGAACAACATTTGAAAATGCTGTGAACTAATGACATGAATGATGGAAAAGGCTTCACAAAAAACCAGCATCATTCATTCACACCATTCGTCTTTTACCTTGAATGCATTGGTACTTGGCAAACACATAGGTGTAGTGATGACCATCGTTCATAAATACATGGCAGTTTGGCCTCATATTGCATTCTTTCCATACATCTAGTGCAGCGAATGAGCTGTTCAATATTTCATCATGGGCAGTCTTGTGGCAGGCCTTGCCGGGTTGGCTTGATTTTCCCGAATATGCTTCAAGGATGTTTATGCGCTGTAATCCACAATCCAGGTTCATGTAAGAATTGGTACAGACTGTCTTCTCTGAAATATAATAGCAAAATAGTAAGAGGCTAAATTTCGGAAATGAGAAATGAAATGACAGTGACTTCTTTCTCCATTGATACTTGAGCACAGCTGAATGAGAAGCCAACAAACAGTGTGACTTGTACATGGGCCCTTGGAGGAATTATAGTGTCAGTATAATTCCTCCAAGATGAGCCAAAATTTTAAGTAAGTGCCTTGAAGTAAGTGCAGACTTTGAGAATGGTGTATTCATGACTCTGTTCACAAGACTAGGCTATATCATCATTGAAACTTACCATAGCTATCTCTGTTTCCTTGAACATACACCAGCAAAGCTGCACACAACACCAGGAATCGAATAAACATCATGAGTTTGTTGTAGATCCTCTCAGCCCTATCATGAAGTCTTTCCACCCATTTATGGAATTGAAATATTGATAGAACTAACTGCTGTGTGATCCACTGTTTGTGCCCTTGGACTAAATGAGGACTGGTGCATGTGTATGTGTACACCTGTTGTGACAGGACAACCTGGATTAGCTCACTTAAACAGTACCTCAACTA
>NMRB01000010.1:557879-583010 GCA_002633025.1 Notospermus geniculatus | reverse complement strand
TAGAAAACTATGGGCAGTTGTCTCTGTCATTGGGCTCAGCGTAATAAGTCACAAGGAAACCAATTAACTGGAATTTAATTCTGATAAAAGAGAGAGATGAACTCATACAAACCTGGGTAATACCAACAGCAAATGTTACATGCATTGGTAGCAGTTGGCCTTTGACGTACAGTCCAAACACAAAGCATACTCCAATAAATTCATCAAGGACATAGCCAACGAACCATGGACCTAAAAACAGAAGGTCAGTAGTTAAAATGAATCATTCAATTTGACATGGTGTCTCAGTAAAATAAGCGTAGCCTCCTCCAGTACGCAGCAGCGAATCAAAGGGTGGTGTCCACTCTTTTTTGTGACAAGTCACACAAACAGAAGTGATAATAGCTAGGGGAGAAAATGTGACGTAACTTACCAACAGCAAGATAAATGGCATATAGAAACAGTGGATAAAATATGGAATCTGTGCAGGCTACCAGGTGCATGCGGTTCAGCACAGTCTTGAGAAAGCGGACCAATGGGCCAGAATACTGCATTGGCACTGAAAAGGAATGAAAGTCATCAACTTGGAAAACAAATGTAAATATTTATCGGTTACACAATAATGAACTTAAAAAGCTGGAAGTTGATTCTGAGATGATGAAATATAAACGGCTAGAAAGCTGACCCTCTGTAATGAAATGAGATTTCCAGAATCGAGTGCATTCTGAGAGAGAGAAATTCCAGATATTGAGTGATATGGAGATGAATGTGCATTTGAAGGGTCTAAATTGCCTCTCAATGATGCCAATCCAGACCTGATACAACTGAAACATGACTGAAGATGAATGAAATCACATCCTTCATTCTTGTTCAAACTGGCAGCTAACAGTCAAAGGTGAGCAAACTCCATACATATGCTACCATTTTGGAATGGAAAAAAAGAAGCAGAGAATACAGATGATGTATGACTTTTATCTGTGTATCTAATACACATGAAAAAGCCACACATGAGAATGCAGTTAAATATTTTACAACTAAATATGATGGCAGATGACCTAAAAAGGAAAAGAAATAGCAAGGTACAAAGCTTTTCATCTGCATTGGCATGCAGTAAAATGAGATGACACACACAGGAAAACCATACACAGACATCAGCATGTACTAAAATTATTTATGACTAAACATGATGGCAGAGGACACACAAAAAACAATGAAAAGATTTATGACTAAACATGATGGCTAGTTAAGAACTAATGTTACAGGAATAAAGCTCAGCTAAAGTATCGGCTAGAACAAAAGAATTTACATCTTAAACTAATGCAATGCTGAAACAATGTTTGTACCCGATATGACCATCAACACAGACTTCTCTTACATCCACATCACCTAAAGCTGCACACCACACACATTTTTTGACTATGAGCTAGGAGGTGAAACCTGTACCAGTGCAAAACTGCTGCATTCAAAACAAACAGCAGAAAATTGTGTTTCTTCATATCCCACATGTTGCTCTGTGAGTTTCTACCAAAATTCTTGGTTGAAAGACTTGTCGCCACATTTTTATGGAATTTGCGGAACTGTAATCAAACAGCTGGAATGTGACTTTGGACTTGCATTCATATCCATTGAAGATGACAATATACATATGGAGACATACAACCTTGCACCATTATGTTGATAAGACAAATAACCCACATGACGTCAAACTGACACCACGTAGGAAAGCAAAAGCAGGTTAGTTACTGCGCTTGGATGATAGGAATTCAATAAGTACATGTTTATAAACTGGATAGATGCATAGGAGTCCAAAATGAACATACCTATAGCTGCTTGTTCCGGAAACTCCATAAGGGTAGCGGAACGAAAAACTACCACAGCAAAAGAAGCCACAGAGTGTTTTCTGATTCTCTTGCGTCTTTCTAAGTGAAAAAAATTTGAAAATGAAGTTCAGAATGAATCACAGAATAATTACTAGTACTGGTATACAGGCCCAATAATAAGATCAATTCTCATCAAACAATGAACAAAAGATAATACATTCATCAAAGGTTTGTTCTGACAAAAAAACATGCACAAGCAGAATGAGACAGACAGGAAAGATCACTGAAGACCAAACCCACAGCACTGGTTTCTTGCTCCTGCCACATGGTTTTCTTGTGCAAGCCTTTGGTAATGAATGTCACTGTCTGACTCAGCCTGTTATTTTGTGAGCAAAAACGAAGAAACCATGTGACAAGGTGGGAAACCTCGTTGTTGGAATGGGGCTTGAGAGAAGAGTACATTCTGACCAACACCTAACACTTTCCTCACCTGAATAAGTGCCTATCGGTGTAAAAGGAAAAAGCCAAATGATATTATACCGAAATTATTGACACTAAAAGCTATAAATGGTGTGTGGAGTACAATTTGTTGTGGGTGGTTAACAAATTGATGTGAAAATAAGACCAGAGCATCTACTGACAACCCGCAGATTTTTTTCTGTGAAGGTAGCAGGCAAATGAAAAAATCAAAAATGAAAAGGTCAAAAATCACTTGAATGATTTTTATTCACATCCAGTACCTTAATATTTTGGAAGTGTTGGAATACACCCCCTGGAGAGCAGAATGTAGGTCAAATCGCGGAAATTTTTGGTTCTGTTTCGAGCCCTCCCTAGGGCCTAACACTCCACCACATTTCAGGGCCCTGGGCCTTGCGGTTGCAAAACGTGCCAGTTTACAGACTACAGACACACACACACACAGACGGACGCCACTCAGTATACATATGAATAGCTCCGCTGACCTTTGGTCAGCTGAGCTAAAAAGGGTTGTACCCCTGTACAACAATAAACAATTTTAAAACAATATGTAGCACAGCCAAGAAAACAACACTCCTTAAATAACATTACTGCTGGACCCTCCAGACTTTAAATTTAATTACATTCACCAACATTCACCACAGTATTCAAGCGCTACCTTCAAATTCTGGAAAGATTCTTCAGCATCCTCTGTCCACAGAAACGGAGTTTTCTTCTCGGTCAACTTGTGTAGAGGCCTTGCGATATCGGCAAAACTCCTTATGTACTTCCGATAGTACGAAGCCAAACCCACAAAAGATCGCACTTCAGTTTGGTTCCTTGGTCTTGGCCATTCAACCACTGCCCTCACTTTCTCTGGATCTGTACTAATGCCTTCCTCACTGACCCGTTGACCAAGATAATTTACCATCCTCTGAAAGAGGAGACATTTCTTGGGATTGAGCTTCAAACCAGCCTTCCTAATACGCTTGAAAACTTCAATCAGTCTCTCCAGTGCACTCTCAAAGTTCGGAGCATGTGAGATTATGTCGTCCAAGTATAGAAGACAAACTTCCCATGGGAGACCTTTCAGCACCAACTCCATCAGACGCTCGAAAGTTGCAGGAGCGTTGGAAAGGCCAAATGGTAACACATTGAAATGGAATAGGCCAGATCCTGGTACTGTAAACGCCGTTTTCTCCTTGTCAGCTTGGCTTGCCATCTCACACTGGTAGTATCCACTTTTGAGATCGAGAGTTGAGAAGAATTTGCTGCCGGACAGAGCATCTAATGATTCATCAATCCTGGGAAGAGGATAAGAATCCCGTTTAGTAACTGAGTTCAATTTTCTATAGTCAACACACAGCCTCAGAGATCCATCCTTCTTTCTGACCAGTACAAGACAGGATAACCAAGGACTTGAAGACGGTTCTATAATCTTCTGTTCTAGCAGAAGTTTTAGTTGCTGATCCACTTCGTCCCTCTGTCCCCAAGGAATTCTTCGTGGAGTCTGTTTTATGGGCTTGGCGTCTCCAGTATCAATGGTGTGCTTCGCAAGATCAGTGCGACCAAAATCATTCACATCCTTAGCAAAAATGTCGCTAAACTCGTAAAGTACCGTACCCTTGCCAGCTGAGATCTCTGATGGTCATCAAGTCCATAGCTGCTCCTATTGAACAGTAAACTCCCTACGCAGTTGTGAGTCACGCCCCTTCGGTTTACTCGCTCTCCACAACTGCTTAACTTGGATGTGTTCGCCGCGGTTGGTCAACAGATGGTGCTGAGCGAGTCGACCAATGAGAGCACCGAGCAACCGGTAACCAAGCTGGCCTGAGACACTTTTTCATTGGCCGAGCGGTTCGTAGCCATGGTAGCACAAGAACATCCGTTGCCAACAGGCCAAAGAGTTCTGAAAGCAGCGTGCTGATAGGCTGTAAAATTCGCGCCATGCCCTGACGCCATCTGTTGACCAACCGCGGCGAACGCATCCAAGTTAAGCAGTTGTGGAGAGCGGTAAACCGAAGGGGCGCGATACACAACTGCGTAGGGAGTTTAATTGAACAGATCCTGGAGATGAGGCGGCACTGTGCAGTCTTCACTGGTTTCGAACGAACACGCCGTCTGTGGTTCATCCACAGTTACGGAACGGGCCATGCATTCTCAGCATCTTCAACCTCCGTAACTGGTTCTACCCAGGCTGCCAGTGTCTTCCTCGCTATAGTCAGAGGTTCATCACCGGGATTCAGGAGTCGGATGGGAGTAGTCTCTGAAGAGGTATCAACAACTCCCTTCATCACTAACGTCCCACGTACTCCTCTCAAGAAATCTTGCTGCTGGGATCAACATACCCAACTGTGAGTGTTTACTTTTGGAAGCTATTCTTGCCTTCACCACTTTCTCACTCTCCGAGGAGGTATTACTGTCTTCTCTGTGATTATCACCCTTCTACAGATATTGTCTGAGGTCATTGTCTTGCTTGGGACTTCCTGATGTGAACATTCAACTTTTCCCTTGACAAAGTCCACCATACAATACTTCTGCAGAAAATCAAGACCTAACATAATACCATCCTGAATGTCCGCCACCCACATTGTATGTCTCATTTCTTCGTCCTCGATCTTGATGTGAAATTCTCCTATTCCTGCGCAGTCAATTGGCGTTCCGTTAGCAGCTGTCATCTTGTTAGATACATTTCCCAAAGTAGGTTTCCTCTCTTCAGGCAAGGTGTCAAATAACCTCTTATTCAAAATGGTCACGGTAGAGCCTGAGTCAATCAACATATCCTGGAACACACCCTCTATCTCCCCTGATATATACAATCCACGCCCACTCTTGGAATCAAGTACGTGTGTTCCCATAGCTCTTTCGTTTACTGGCCTTCTTTCTTCTCCTCCTGCCGGCCTGCGGCCTTCCAGCCCGGCTTGTTCGCGTTTCCCGACAGCTTTGGGCAGTCCCTTTTGAAGTGTCCCACTTCATTACATTCAAAGCAAGCTTTGGGGTTCTTTGGGGGTTTCTTCTCATATTTTTGTTTCTTCCCATTTGACATTGGCCTATCTGGAGAACTCTCTTGACGCCTTGATTTTTCCTGAAGATCTTTCACTGCAGCAGTAAGTTCCTGAATTGATTTCATCAACAGACTCTCATTTCCATTCTTTGGAATATCTGACTTTTCGCTAGCCAAACCGATACTACGAACTGGAGTGGAGGGGACATTAGTCCCACTTGCCTGTTGGAACGCCTCAAACTCCACTGCTGTGCGTTCAGCCTCAATGAGATTGTTTGGTCGTGACTGCTTCACAAACCATCTCTGGTTATTATCAGTGAGCGCATCAATGAATTGGTCTCTGCTGAAGATTTCTATCATCTCGCTGTTGACAGTAGGGTAGGCTTTACGCGTCAGTTTCCGCACACTCTGGGAAAGCTCTGCCAATGATTCTCCCTTCTTCCGTTTCAAACTCTTTAACTGCGCTCTGAACAGGTCAACTTGATTGTCATTGCCAAACCTTCTTTTCAAAGCTGCCATCAGAGTCTCGTAATCACGGCTTTTTCCAGGATCAATGTCCCCCAGAACGCTCTGTGCTGAACCTCTCAGGCTTGTTGCCAAGTATTTACCCTTGAGGTCCATGTTCCAACAATTCAATTCAGCCACTGCCTCGAAGTGTGCAATGTAGTCTTCAAGGGCAGTCGTCCCATTGTAGTTGTCCGGTCTCAATGACGGACACTTAGGAGCCGATGACCCCTTATGTCCCATGAGCGTTTTATCAGGTATTGCAGGACTACTGCCACTTTCAAATCCTTTCATTGGGGTTGAAATACCAGCTGGTACTGATGGTTGAAAAGAAGGAGCAGTGGCATCCAATCTAGCATGACAAGTCTCCTGAGGAGCGCGCATCATTCTCTCAGGTGCATAGACATCATTTGGCTGGTGAACGGCTGAATGGGTGTTGATGTTCATCATACCATTTGGTTTCATCCCATAACCATTGGAGTGTACAACATCTTGAGATCCATAGCTCTCACACCACATATTCCCCTCATTCATGTATCTCTGGGCACTGACTGTCCCAGTATGAGTCTGACTTCTCAGGGTCTCATCCTGAGTAGGGATGACAGGTGGCTGAGGAAGCATTTGATTATTATTTACTATCAGCCCAGAACCAAGGTTGCCTGAGCGCACAACATGCAAGAACAACATACAATACAAACTTCTGATCTTTGTCACACCAGGTGCATAGTATTTGTTCAGGAATTGGAAAACGATGTCCCTTCCATTGTAAATAAACAAGGGTTTATGATTCAGCGTTTTACATGTGTAGCTGCTTTCGAGGGTGGTGTTCTTGCTGAAGACATTCACACGCTGTGTCTCTGGACATTGGAATTCATCTGTCATGATGTCCATTCTGACGTTGATGAGATCGTTGGCCATGATGCGACACGAGCATTTCGTCAGGTGTTTCATGGGTATAATGAAAGGGTAACCTGGGCTGAAAAGATGTCCTTTTCTAAATGGCGTACTTGTGATGTTGCTACACATGTCGAAGGCTGGGATTTCTGCAATTGAAATGAACAACATTTGAAAATGCTGTGAACTAATGACATGAATGATGGAAAAGGCTTCACAAAAAAACCAGCATCATTCATTCACACCATTGGTCTTTTACCTTGAATGCACTGGTACTTGGCAAACACATAGGTGTAGTGATGACCATCATTCATAAATACATGGCAGTTTGGCCTCATATTGCATTCCTTCCATACATCTAGTGCAGCGAATGAGCTGTTCAATATTTCATCATCAGCAGTCTTGTGGCAGGCCTTGCCGGGTTGGCTTGATTTTCCCGAATATGCTTCAAGGATGTTTATGCGCTGTAATCCACAATCCAGGTTCATGTAAGAATTGGTACAGACTGTCTTCTCTGAAATATAATAGCAAAATAATAAGAGGCTCAATTTCGGAAATGAGAAATGAAATGACAGTGACTTCTTTCTCCATTGATACTTGAGCACAGCTGAATGAGAAGCCAACAAACAGTGTGACTTGTACATGAGCCCTTGGAGGAATTATACTGTCAGTATAATTTCCTCCAAGATGAGCCAAAATTTTAAGTAAGTGCCTTGAAGTAAGTGCAGACTTTGAGAATGGTGTATTCATGACTCTGTTCACAAGAACTAGGCTATATCATCATTGAAACTTACCATAGCTATCTCTGTTTCCTTGAACATACACCAGCAAAGCTGCACACAACACCAGGAATCGAATAAACATCATGAGTTTGTTTGTAGATCCTCTCAGCCCTATCAATATCATGAAGTCTTTCCACCCATTTATGGAATTGAAATATTGACAGAACTAACTGCTGTGTGATCCACTGTCTGTGCCCTCGGACTAAATGAGGACTCGTGCATGTGTACGTGTGCACCTGTTGTGACAGGACAACCTGGATTCGTTCACCATAAACAGTACCGGTGCCTCAACTAAATGTTTAATTGCACAGTGACATTAAGCCCGTAAGTTCAGGCACTGAAAGACCTGTGCAGACATGGCAGACTCCTTACAGTGTTGACACCAAAACATGCATTATCCCTTTTGTTATTGTGATTATTCATTGAATTGACCTGGATAAGGTGTGCTTGTATAAAGAAAATTCTGTAAAGGACGAGAATATGAGCAGAGTCTGCTCACTCTCGTCCTCATTATCTATTTTTTTAGATAATAAACCTATATATATGTAAAAAGATAAGGTGTGCTGAAAGCTTAATTGTTGCACCTGGTGCAGTCTGCTGAGCATTGCTCAATCCAATGAATTTTTCATGAGGGTTGTTTTTAATTTAATCAAAATAGGTGGACCACGCCTAGTCAACTACCGGTAATGTTCATTCTTCTCACAGCTGACATTGGAATTATGTTGATACATGAGAGATAGCTTCTTTTCTAATACCATGCCTGCATGAATTAATGGCGAGTTGTACCTGATTATCAAATCTGCTCCAACTTCACAGGAAAACTCTCATCTACTCTCAAATGAAGAAATCTACACATTCTCAACACAAGTCTGTCAATGTTCATTGTATCTCTCCAACAGTGTTTGTTTGAAAGTTATTAGGGACGTTAACTTTATGACAACAATATTTTTTGTACCGAAAATGCAATATTAATCTGGTGAATTTGCAGTATGAAAAATAACATTGTCGTAAAGTTCACGTTTGTCGTTTTATTTCTTAAATATTATCAAGAATGTTATCTTTTCAGTTCCGTGTGACAATATCTCAGTCAACAAAGCACCTAGTAGACATATCAAGTGGTTGGTTCATAGTCACATTTACCATTGAAGATACCACTGTCGTCCACCCTGCCAATAGAATTTACAGTGTTAGGGTAAGTTGAACTGTCGTAAAGCCTTCATTAGGGAACCCCCAGCACTGTTCTCCCCAACCTATTTCCTATTCTAGGTGTCTGTCAGATGCTCTAATCAACTCGTAAAATATAAGCATTGGTGTGTGATTTCAGATTTACTTCGGGTCACAACTCCTGACGAGAGCAAATTATAACCAACCTGGGGTTTATACAATAGATGTCAAGGCTATCAATCAGCCACTCCAAGGTCATGTAGTACTACATGTAATGAATAACCATGGTGTCACAGCGACTGACAAGTACATAGCAAGGTAGGTTTCTCTAAGAGCCAGGAAACTTACTGTATTCAGAAAGCCTCTGGCACCATTAAAGGAGCACGGTATTGCTGCTTTTTCTCGACAGCCGGCGCCACTGCGCCACTCTCCAACCCGAGGGACTAACTACGTTTCGGCGAATGTTTTACTCGAACTTTTTTCAAAATTTTGAAAGTGATGCCACAGGTGAAAAAAAGACGAAAATTAAGCCAGAAAATTACCGACCCCCTCCCCCCCAGACGAAATACTTTCGTCTTTTGGGGCATCAATGAATTTTGAGATGATCCCTTAACGTTTATCATTTTATTTCTTAATATTATCAAGAATGTTATCTTTTCAGTTCCGTGTGACAATATCTCAGTCAACAAAGCACCTAGTAGACATATCAAGTGGTTGGTTCAAAGTCACATTTACCATTGAAGATACCACTGTCGTCCACCCTGCCAATAGAATTTACAGTGTTAGGGTAAGTTGAACTGCCATAAAGCTTTCATTAGGGAACCCCCAGCACTGTTCTCCCCAACCTATTTCCTATTCTAGGTGTCTGTCAGATGCTCAAATCAACTCGTAAAATATAAGCATTGGTGTGTGATTTCAGATTTACTTCGGGTCACAACTCTTGACGAGAGCAAATTATAACCAACCTGGGGTTTATACGATAGATGTCAAGGCTATCAATCAGCCACTCCAAGGTCATGTAGTACTACATGTAATGAATAACCATGGTGTCACAGCGACTGACAAGTACATAGCAAGGTAGGTTTCAGTAATGAGCCAGGAAACTTATTCAGAAAGACTCTGGCACCATTAACCGACTGGTTGACTATCTTTTCGCTGTGCTCAGCCATAGGGTTGGAGGATGAAACCAGTTAGCTTCTAAATAAGGACCCCCTTATTATCATTCTGTGCAAGTTATGCTAAGAATTCAAGGTATCAATGGCTCACTGCTTGGCTAACATTTTGACCAAACTTTTTTGTAGTTCGTCTTACTGCCGCTAGGTGGCTCCCTCTACGTCGGCAGTCAAATAACGCATTTGAGATCCAATACCGTGCTCCTTTAATTAACTGGTTGACTCTCTTTTTGCTGTGCTCAGCCATAGGGTTAGAGGATAAAACCAGTTAGCTTCCAAATAAGGACCCCCTTATTATCATTCTGTGCAAGTTATGCTAAGAATTCAAGGTATCAATGGCTCACTGCTTGGCTAACATTTTGACCAAACTAAAGTCATCATTGAACAAGTTTTTCAATGCCTCTTTTCAGGTTCAATTTCAACTTCAAACTGGACCTTCAGTGGTTGCTTATCACACCATTTGTTGTCAACCTGATTGTTCTTTTGTTTGTGTATGGGTTCCCTCCAGGAGATTATCTTCCTGTTTTAAATAGGCAACAGAATAAAACAAGATGACCATGGATAAAATTCATCCAATTTGTCTATGTTCGATGTTACTGTTGTATGTCTACACATGCACTTCTACATGTGTTCAAATGTTGAATGTATACAAATATGTTGCTTATAAGTGTGTAAAATAAAGTTATTTATTGTTTTTTTACATTACTCTTGTCGTGAATTCTTCCTATCATGATGCCACCTTCCGAGTACATGTCGGTGAGATGAATATGTGTGCTGCCTGCTCACCCTTTCCGCATTACAATGGTTGGTGGGACTAAGTGTCAGACCAACAGATTTGAGAAATACCGGTAATAAAAGAAATGATGAAATTAAATAAATAAGTTACATTTATTATTTATCAAAACAGTGACATACAAAGCGAAACAGTTAGTCCGGCAGCGAAACCCCGTTTTTTGGCTGAACCGTGCAATATGGTCTATAGACGATTTTTTTGTTGAATATAAGAGAGTGGAATATGTAGTTTTAGAATCTGCCTGATGACACATTGGCATCCTTGGGCAACCCACTTAATTTGCTATGATGCCAGCTTCTGAGCACATGTCGTTGAGATGATCTCACACACGAGTATGTGTGCTGCTCGCTTACCGGTACCCTTGCCACATTACAATGGTTGGGCGTGTGAATAAGTGTCAGAAGAACAGATCTGGGACCGGTTGCACAAAACTCACGATACCGCTAACTTGGTGTTAGCGGTAACTTTATGTTAGATGACGTAAAAATCCCTTGTCTTTTAACGTCATTTAACATAGCTGGAAGTTGACTCTGAGATGATGAAATGTAAACAGCTATAAAGTTGACCCTCTGTAATGAAATGAAATTTCCTGAATCAAGAGAAATTCCGGATATTGAGTGATATGGAGATGAATGTGCATTTGAAGGGTCTAAATTGCCTCTCAATGATGCCTATCCGGACCTGAGACAACTGAAACATGACTAAAGATGAAATGAAATCACATCCTTCATTCTTGTTCAAACTGGCAGCTATTCAGTCAAAGGTGAGCAAACTCCATACATATGCCACCATTCTGGAATGGAAAACAAGAAGCAGAGAATACAGATGACGTATGACTTTTATCTCTGCATCTAATACACATGAAAAAGCCACACATGCAAATGCAGTTAAATATTTTACAACTAAATATGATGGCAGAGGACCTAAAAAGGAAAAGAAATAGCAAGGTACAAAGCTTTTCATCTGCATTGGCATGCAGTAAAATGAGATGACACACACAGGAACACAGGAAAACTATACACAGACATTAGCATGTACTAAAATGATTTATGACTAAATATGATGGCAGAGGACACACAAAAAAACAACGAAAACGAGTTGGAGGCAGGCTCACAGCAAGTCCATTACTCGCTCGTTTTGGAATGAATTTCCGTGGACTGTTCGTGGTATGTTCTTTGTTTTTTTTTTATTACAATGAATCAAGTCCTAGTTCAGCAAGTGATAAAAAAGCAATATTGAGTACAGAAAATTCTGAATTTTATTTGTACCGTTACCTGCTTGAATGCTTGAGATACCTTAGAATTTGATCTGCGCATTTACCCAACTTCCACTCACTTGCAACAGCAACCACAGAATGTATGTTCCATTTCATTATTTTCAGTTGGTGTTAGCCGATGACGGTCACCTCCATATGATCAGTGGCAGTGGTCAATGTCAGGAAGCATTCCACGTTGGTGAATCATCGTTCATCCCAGTTGTGCTCCAGCCAATTGACAGAGGAGAATCAGATGCTCACATTTTAATAGGGACCAAAGACGGCTCAATGATGTCAGTGGGAATATTAAACACGAGTCTTGAGAGTGATATGAGTAAAATGTTTGGCGGTAGGATTAATTACTCACGAGACGCATGAGGTAAGATTTTATAATTTTTGCTTTTTGCTCAAACTTCTCTTTGTAATCCATCGGGCTGTGATTTTAGAGTATACCCCATTGTTACTGTCTTAGTGGCATCTTCTCATGTAGGAACGTAGAAAACTTTTTACCACACATGTAGCTTACGCATTTACAGACCAAGAGTAGCCAGACTTATCCTTGCATATAATCCCTATTTTTTCATTCTTTATTCAGGACTACAATGTGACCTTTATATCATCATTTTGTTGTCTGCTGTATGCCCGCCGTTTTCTTCTTCTGCAAAAGAGTACGAAGTCAAATTTATATTTTCTAAAGATGCATGTCTAATCAGTGAACATTGACGTTAATTCGGCCAAACCACTGACTTATCTTCCACCCTTTGTGTCGCATAATACAAGTGTGCACCATTTGGCACAGTGGCTAAATGCCTGACGAAAGAATGAGAGGTGAGTGGCAAAGTTGAATGGAATGATGAAAAAAATACCTCGGCCTGAGTTGTTAGTAGGCCTACCACAAACGGCTCTTCTTGATTTTGGTACCGATTATCGGCACTGTTAAGGGTGCCGCTGCTGGCCTTTGTGATGTGCACGTACCTGATATACTGTTGCCAACCAATGTCAGTTCAGGAAACTGCGGAATTCCGCAGTTTCCCGAACTGATGTAAAGAATTAGAACCAAGCCTAATAGCACCGATGATGTGATGAGGATGTTCACCACAAAGCCTGGAAAACAAAAAGATATTGAAAAAAATCAAGACACTTTCAGCTGCAACCAATGAATGGCGGTGAGGAATGTCGTCCAATCCAATACAAGGCATGAATAGACTTACCCAACCTCGGTGGATGAGTGTGATAAACGTGAATTTTTTGTATCTCTGGCCCATTGGTGGACGTTTTGTGTGGTTTATTTCGGACTGTTGTGGGTGGTAAAGTTGTCATGAGAGGTGTATGTCCGTTAGCGGTGGTGTCTGTCATGGACACTCTTGAGATACTATGGAGGGTTGATATTTGCGTTAGCATTGGGCTTCCATTCCCACATATCAAAGTGATATTTTTGTCAACTGCAAAAAAACAGAGAAAATCTTATTGAGGTGAGAAATTATTGCAGTGCAAGGCAGAGAGTCTCTGATGTACATGTACCGGTAATTGGAAGATTTTCATTGCCATCAAAAGGCTTCATCCACCTCATCTACACCCACCTGTAAACTGAATCCAGAATCTTCCACCAGTGTAACGATACGATCAATCTTTGAGAGCACGCAGAGAAGGCAGAATAGTGGGAGTACACATGTACAGCGTGTTCCAGAAAGCATGCGACGCCGTGTAACAGTAGTGGGTGTTGTAGATATAGCTGGTAGAGTGCAACAACAACAGACGAACTGAAGAGCAGTACCTTGTTGTATCCTTATATTTTAAACGATAACTCAATATATTTGATGATACAGTCTGGACTGGACAGTAGAGAGACACAAGCAGTCTTGATTTCTAAAACTACATATTCAACTCTCTTAAATCAAACAAAAAAATCTTCTATAGACCACATTGCACGGTTCAATCCATCTGCTGCCGGACTAAGTTGACATTTATCGTATCCGCATCCTCACACCGGTACCCGGCCTGCCGGTACTCATCACACGGCCCGGAAGCATTACCTGGCAAGCATTCTTCAAGAGAAACACTTATTTACGGCAAGATAGTACAAAACCATATGCAGTAGACCTTCTCTTTATTCTTTTGATTCTAGATAGAAGCACCATCTCTTAAAGGTACCGGGTATGATTCATTACCAAAATGGCACTGCCATCAAAACTGCTTAACTTGAACAAAACAGTTTCCACAATCGTCAATTAATTTAAAAGGCAGACATCAACACCTGAACCTCTAATTCTCAGTTATTATCATTGAATACAATGTTAACACATCTCCTTAAACCAAGATTAAATTACCGGGTAGCATTTGCCTAACCAGAGTGTTATCTACCGTATTTATGCGTATTTAAGCACATGCGCTTATAAACGAAAACCGGTTGTTTTAAGGCCTTTTTCCTGCCTTCGTTTCGCCCGATTATAAGCACATGCGCTTATACTTTTCTGGAACAAAACCGCTTCTTTGGCACCTTTTCCTGGCCAAGGATGTTGTCGGCTCAGATCGTCGGCGCATTCTAGACACAAACGATAATTAGTCCGTTGGTTGTGGTTGTCGGCACGTGCCAAGGCGATCGTTGTCCGCGATCGGCAAAGTGACCCGTGCCGCCAGGACTCGCCGAGTAAGTAGGTATCGTATACACTGAACTTTGATGCAAACTAACACTTATGGCCGTACGAAATCCACTAAAACGGATGTTCCTTTTGGAATCATTGGTCACATCACTTTTTTTTCGAATTTAAGCGCAGTGTGCTTATATTCGAATTTTAGCACATGTCGATTATAAGCGCAGTGTGCTAAAATACGCATAAATACGGTACCAAATCCAATATGGCCGCCAACATTGCAATTTTCCAATGCGTTGTCTGTAAGATGCCGATCATTCATACAGGATATTTAAAGGTACGGTAATCAGGGAGAGCAACAAAACTTGACAACAATTACAGGAGAACTTATTTAGAGATCATTTGGAATGGTGTTTTAACACATTTAAGCAGCATAATCCATCACAACCTAGAGCAGGTAAGACACTGACTACTATACTATTATCACAATGGATTTTTCTGATCAATACCAAATGAATGAAGACTTCACATGAAAGAAATACCAGAAATCTCGACAACAAACATTTTAACACACTCATTCCTACACTTGAATATATGTACATTGTACAATGTACAAGGAAGTTCACCATTAAGCAATTTTTGAGGCTGAAACATGTACGGTACCAACTTCAACTTACTGCAACTAAGTCTGTTCTATCTCATCCTGAGATATTCTACCTCATCCTAACAGTGGAGATACTCTGGTTTCATGTTTTTAACACACCTTCATTACAAGGTGGTGAGACCGCCTCCATCATAATATGCATTGAGTATGACAATAGGCCTCTTGGAGTAAAAGGCCAAAACGGAGATAGGGCGGGGAGGATTGAATTTAGTTGACCCTGTGACCGCATGTTGTAACTGACCAGACTATGAATAACTTGTGGTTGAAACTGACCATTTGGACTAGATAGCCTGAAAATGCCTAGACGTCTCGAGTGGTGCAGACACCGTGTGGCCCAGCGATTGGTCTTCCGTGGTGAATGAACTGAAAAGACCCTTTGTGTACCTATTGCAGGGGCAATATTTGTGTACCTATTCAGTACCCGCCTTGAATATCTGAAAGGTGTGTTAACAACACGAAACCAGAGTATATTCAAGACCCTGTTTTGAGAAGATGATTGTATCTGATTGTAATTCATGACTGCTTGTAACTGACCACAAGATAGAGGGTCTTCTATTACAACAATATCACCCCAGTTTTCAAACACGTAGTTCTGGGATACGTGGTTACAGAAAGCATACATATAGTAGAGCACGCCAATTTTGGTAACATGCTTGTAATATCCACACTGAACACCACACCACAATGACGTAAAAAGCTTTATACCATTTCTTCGATTGGCAAGGGTTTGTTCTTTATATATTTTATCAATTTCTTATCATAAATATTCTATTTGGTAATGGATAATGGATAAACCATGATGGAGAGTTACCAATGCAACAGCAGACATCAAATTAAATGAAGATCCTAAGACAACAATGGTCTATGTGTAGTTTCAGCAGTTCCGTTCCTGACAGAACGAGGACAAGATTGTTTCGTAACATTCAAGACTTTCCACTGCAGATAACAGGCAAAGAACATAGACCAAGTACTCACAGGTCCTACAAACAATGCCATTAAACCATATGTCAGATAAAAGCCTTGAATACAACGGAGAATCTGAAAAGCTATGATGAGTAAAAAGGCCCAATAATGTCGTAAGAATGTCGCTACCGGATTCCTTTTCTTTATGTGGTCGCTGTCTTTCTCCACGCTGGCAAGCCGATAATCAAGACAGTAGCCAAGGTAGTGAGTGAGAGGAATATTGAAGATCAACAGCTGTAACAGAAAAACAAACAGGACATAAAAATAGAGTCGTCAGGCGCTGCTCCATATGAGAGACTTCTCAAGCCAGTTAGACTCAGGACCCAGTCGTTGTGTCGCTCCGGCCGCCGCACTACACTCCACAAATGACTGGGAAAGCAAGCTACAAAATCAGCGGCTAGCGTACCGACAACAACAACGGCCATCTCGACCAATGAAATTGCCCGAAAGCAATCTACTAGGGGAAATCTGGCACACTTTTGATTGGTTGTTGATGAAATTTACCAGAGCCTCTCGCCCGTCTAGAATCTTTTCAAAGTCACTAGCAGGATATTTTTTTATCCGTAAGTACTGCTTATCGCACACAGCATCGAACTTAGGTGTCCTTGGCCTCGAAGAAAGTTCCGATAATATGAAAATGTCCAACGACATGTGAGCGCGCAGCAGCGCAAGGTCGGGGGGAGACCCCCCGAACCCCCCCTTTCTGGGGGAAACCCCCAGGCCCCTAGCTTGATAATAAGTCCTGGTAAAGTCATGGGGCGCTGCCTGGCTATGGTGGTGGTGGTAGGCCTGACGGCAGTGCCATAAAATCAAATCCTCCCTGCCAAAACTGTGTGGTGGGACCTGGAAAGATTCTGACGTCACATGCCATTCTCGTCAAAACTGTGTAGTGAGACGTGATCCATGCTTGACCAATGACGTTGCGTCTTGCGACGTGGAGACGTTTGCTTAGCAACGCGTTATTGCAAATGGCGGCGATGTCGTTTGCCCGAGAGAGGCGGAGATCATGCGAGATAGGCCCATTTCAGAAATATTTCCGTATATTCTTTTCACGACGTGCTTCAAATAATTATTTAAGTTGTTGCTGAGTATGTTTCTTGGGTCTAAAATGCCGGGGTGATCTGATCACGCATGAAACGAGAGTATAAATTCTCCCAGATTGCAACACTCCAAGATGGTGGCCAGTCACTTTTCCAAAACCGGAAGTCGAACACGTCGACAAAAACTTCTTTTCCCGACTTGGTCATTCGACTTAAACTACTTCACTTGTTGCATTTATTGGGGGGAACCCTCGGTGAATAGAAATAGATTTATTCGTGCGTATCCCTCTCGTTTTCGCCAGCGGCGCCCGCGGTTCCCGGGACCCCATGGGCAAACAACGAATCTCTTAAAGTTACACTTTTTTGAAAGGCACAGTATGTGGATTCGCAATGAATTCTGGGTACTTTTTCCTCCCCTCACGTATGTGTTGCCATAAAAGCGCTTCGCCGCCGCGCTGCGCGCTATAATCAGCTGATTTGAATCTTGCAACGAGCAGACGACGGCCGTTGAAGACGCAGTTTTTGATTGGCTGAACTCATTCACATCCATTGTTGTTGTCGGTACGCTAGCCGCTGATTTTGCAGCTTGCTTTCCCAGTCGTTTGTGGAGTGTAGTGCGGCGGCCGGAGCGACACAACGACTGGGTCCCGAGTCTCAAGCCAGTTGGCTCTCTATTGGCAACTCAACCATAGAAAACTATGGGCAGTTGTCTCTGTCATTGGGCTCAGCGTAATAAGTCACAAGGAAACCAATTAACTGGAATTTAATTCTGATAAAAGAGAGGGATGAACTCATACTAACCTGGGTAATACCAACAGCAAATGTTACATGCATTGGTAGCAGTTGGCCTTTGACGTACAGTCCAAACACAAAGCATACCCCAATAAATTCATCAAGGACATAGCCAACGAACCATGGACCTAAAAACATAAGGTCAGTACATGTAGTTAAAATGAAGCATTCAATTTGACATGGTGTCTCGGTAAAATAAGCCTCCTCAAGTATTGCAGGAGCGAATCAAAGGGAAGTGTCCACTCTTTTTTGTGACAAGTCACACAAACAAGTGATAATACATGTAGCTAGGGGAGAAAATGTGATATAACTTACCAACAGCAAGATAAATGGCATACAGAAACAGTGGATAAAATATGGAATCTGTGCAGGCTACCAGGTGCATGCGGTTCAGCACAGTCTTGAGACAGCGGACCAATCGGCCAGAATACTGCATTGGCACTGAAAAGGAATGAAAGTCATCAACTTGGAAAACAAATGTAAATATTCTTCGGTTACACAATCATGAACTTAAAAAGCTGAAAGTTGATTCTGAGATGATGAAATGTAAACGGCTATAAAGCTGACCCTCTGTAATGAAATGAGATTTCCAGAATCGAGTGCATTCTGAGAGAGAGAAATTCCACATATTGATTGATATGGAAACGAATGTGCATTTGAACGGTCTAAATTGCCTCTCAATGATGCCTATCCGGACCTGAGACAACTGAAACATGACCGAAGATGAAATGAAATCACATCCTTCATTCTTGTTCAAACTGGCAGCTATTCAGTCAAAGGTGAGCAAACTCCATACATATGCTACCATTTTGGAATGGAAAACAAGAAGCAGAGAATACAGATGACGTATGACTTTTATCTCTGTATCTAATACACATGAAAAAGCCACACATGAGAATGCAGTTAAATATTTTACAACTAAATATGATGGCAGAGGACCTAAAAAGGAAAAGAAATATGAAGGTACAAAGCTTTTCATCTGCATTGGCATGCAGTAAAATGAGATGACACACACAGGAAAACCATACAGACATTAGCATGTACTAAAATGATTTATGACTAAATATGATGGCAGAGGACACACAAAAAAACAACGAAAAGAAATATTAAAACGACTGATGGCTAGTTAAGAACTAATGTTACAGGAATAAAGCTCGGCTAAAGTATTGGCTAGAACAAAAGAATTTACATCTACACTTAGGCCATACCAAATTGATTGTTCGTTTAACGGATTTCCCTCTACCCCAAACTGCCAAAACGAAATAAAATTTTTTTATTTCACCCGCATCTCCAATTCAGTGTTTTCTGTAAAAAAAATATTTTTTTTGCGCCCGCACCATCAATCATCCTTAGTGAAAAAATAAAAATAAAAGTACCGTTTTTTTTCTTGGAAAACATGCGTAAGTGTCTCTCAAGTCGCAAACGCTGCAGGGAGCACATGGCCTCGCAGTGCCACGGGATCTGGGACCCCGTGTTGCGAACTGGTGGTAACCCCATAGATCAATGGCTGACGCCAGCAGGTGAAGAGCTCTGGTAATATTGTTATTCAAATCACATTAATGTAGTTTATCAGCTCAACTCCTTCATTTTATTTTTATTTTTTTTTCGCCAGCAGCATGCCACTTTTGGTGAGAGAAGATCCGTTAAACTAACAATCAAATTGGTTTGGCCTTAATGCAATGCTGAAACAATATTTGTTTCCGATACTGATTTGTATCTATGACCATCAACACAGATTTCTCTTACATCCACATCACCTAAAGCTGCACACACACACACACACACACACGTTTTGACTATGAGCTAGTAGGAGGTGAAACCTGTACCAGTGCAAAACTGCTGCATATAAAACAAACAGCAGAAAATTGTGTTTCTTCATATGTTGCTCTGTGAGTTTATACCAAAAATCTTGGTTGAAAGACTTGTCGCCACATTTTTATGGAATTCACGGAACAGTAATCAAACAGCTGGAATGTGACTTTGGACTTGCATTCATATCCATCGAAGATGACAATATACATGTGTATAGACATACAACCTTGCACCATTATGTTGATAAGACAAATAACCCACATGACGTCAAACTGACACCAAGTAGGAAAGCAAAAGCAGGTTAGTTACTGCGCGTGGATGATAGGAATTCAATAAGTACATGTTTATAAACTGGATAGATGCATAGGAGTCCAAAATGAACATACCTACAGCTGCTTGTTCCGGAAACTCCATAAAGGTAGCGGAACGAAAAACTACCACAGCAAAAGAAGCCACAGAGTGTTTTCTGATTCTCTTGCGTCTTTCTAAGCGAAAAAAATTTGAAAATGAAGGTTCAGAATGAATCACAGAATAATTACTACTGGTATACAGGCCCAATAATAAGATCTCTCATCAAACAATGCAGGCCTTGTGTTTTGAGGCAAGTGAAATACTGTTTTTCACTCACCTCAGAAGACAAGGCCTGCAATGAACAAAAGATAATACATTCATCAAAGGTCTGTTTCGACAAAAAAACATGCACAAGCAGAATGAGACAGACAGGAAAAGATTTTTTTTTAAAAGCGAATCGATGGCGGATTTTGTTTACATTTGGCTGGTGTTTGTAAACACAAAATTCAGCCAATCAAAATGCACGAAAATTTCTTTGTTGACATTCTGGAGAAGTTTGTTTACATTTTTTCCTGAAAATTCGTTCCCTTTCAAATTCTATTTCTAAATCAAATTTTTTCGCTTTCGATTCGCTTTAAGACCAAACCCGCAGCACTGGTTTCTTGCTCCTGCCACACGGTTTTCTTGCACAAGCCTTTGGTAATGAATGTCACTGTCTGACTAAGCCTGTTATTTTGTGAGCAAAAACAAAGAAACCATGTGACAAGGTGGGAAACCTCGTTGTTGGAATGGGGCTTGAGAGAAGAGTACATTCTGACCAACACCTAACACTTTCCTCACCTGAATAAGTGCCTATTGGTGTAAAAGGAAAAAGCCAAATGATATTATACCGAAATTATTGACACTAAAAGCTATAAATGGTGTGTGGAGTACAATTTGTTGTGGGTGGTTAACAAATTGATGTGAAAATAAGACCAGTGCATCTACTGACAACCCGCAGATTTTTTTCTGTGAAGGTACATGTAGCAGGCAAATGAAAAAATCAAAAATGAAAAGGTCAAAAATCACTTGAATGATTTTTATTCACATCCAGTACCTTAATATTTTGGAAGTGTAATCAGCCATACAGCAGCGAACAGATACTTGAGCTGAAAGAATACAAGGATATAACTGAACCTGCCATGGCATTGGTTGAAAAAAGGCAAACCCACCTTTGAGATGAGACATCTCATTGGCTAAGAAAAATGACTTGTACTTACCACAAACGAAAGGTCACTCATTAGTATTGCACGGGGCAACATGCTAAATCCAACTTCTGTATTATCCAATGAAAAATGTTGGTCTGTCGTCTGCTTCTTGCCATTCACATCCTGAAAGGTGAACAATCTGTTGAGTGACCCAATCTGACCGAGGGTTTGTGGTAATTGAGGTGAAACTTAATCATGAAATACAATGTATAATTTGAATGACAGATTGAATGTACATGTATCACTCCAGATTGAATGTGTCACTCCCTCTAGATTACCGGATACAAGATTTTTGAGAAGATAAAGCAGTTTATGACTAATCCTTGCAAAGGTCACCCTTTAAAACACCATATCAAGGCACTTACTACTGCGGTAACAGACAAGTCATGTAGTCCTTCACTGAACTTGCTTGGATTCCATTCAATTACATAAAGTGGCCCTTTCACCTGCCTCGCCTGTCCATGATGTTTACCATTGATGTACACATCAACCTTTTCAATTTCACTGTCAGACCAAACTAGAACTCTGCAACAATGTCAGTCAGTTGAATATTACTTGCGTAAGTTGAAAGAACTCTAAACATTGAGGCTACTTATACGGAACAAAAGATCGCCTCAAAACTAAGTGCGCAGAAAGAACACATACCAAGAGCGAGATAGTCAGTGGATGTGATGTCTTAGAGAGAATAGTGCTGAATAAATAATTTACCTGATAAAAGATGACCGCAACATTCGACCGGTTGGTTCCAGGTGGGGAGTGACAAAAGCAGCATTTTTGGGATTGGTGACCAAAATAATAGGCCACTGTCCGTATTTCACATCAGTGAAGGAGACAAGATCATGATCTATGGCCAAAACACGGTATCTGGAAAGAGAAGTTGGCTATTTTTTTACAACGCTGATGGTAACCTGGGATCCTAACATAGGAGGAAACAAGAATACCGGTACCTAAAAAACCTGTAGAGTCAGTTCAGTCTTGAGTTCGTGCGCAGTGACAAAGGGAACAAGCACTAAGAAACACTGATTACCTCAGGATGGGTGAGTTTTTGACCTCATGGCATTCAGTACTGACCATGAAGTCTGATCTAATGCAATTGCATTAAACCAATGGCAGAGGAAGGAGGTATACTTACATTCTGTTGTCCTTCCAATCTCCCAATTCAAGTTCAAGATTCCCCTCTTTATGCATAGTGAACATATGCGGCACAACTCCCCTCCTAATGTGTGAAGGTGTCCACAGAGATACATATTAGCAGAACTGAAATGACAAGAAATAGGCAAAGTGAGGATGTATCCGACAACTAAAAAAACAAAGTGAGGATGTATCCGACAACTAAAAAATAGAGTGTGGTCCCAACAGTCTGACAACAAGACAACACCTTTACAACCCAGTAGCCCACTTCCATCCAGACACAGTGTACATGTATGTGGCATGATGTGTTTATGAATGATTTGGGCACACAAATACATGTATATTTCAAGCATTCATTCAAGACAGTCAAACTGGAACACAGCCTACCTGATGAGATTCCTAAATCCAGGATCAGAAGCCACAATCGTGGATGATGGATAGTGTCCTATCCATATCGATGAATTACTTGTGGAGGTTTTATGTTTGAAACCTTCTAACAGTTTCATTTGTTCCTGCAATAAAACAAACATTTATGATGCTTAACCTTTCCCTGGGAGCATTTTTTTCTGGCCAGGTGATCAATGATTTGCAGGACACCAAGTTGAGCTGAAGGTGAGAGACCAATGATGACGTCTTTCAAGGCCAGGTTGGGCTAGCTGTCCTGGCACTTCTTCTTGTAGGGCAGGATATGTTACATACCTCAGTTAACATGCCGAAGAAATTAAATGGCCTCTTTGGTCCAGGATCTGGACAAGCATCCACAGCAACAAAGGCATACTGTCCAAAAGGTTTCTTGTGAATATAGTGGTAGGAAGATTTATGCTTTCGCCCTTGACTAGAATACTGACTGTAAAAAGATAATGAAGCCACAATAAGTAGAGGAATCACCCATAGTTTTACAGTCTGGAGTGGAATAAAACAACAGTGAAGGCATGAAAAGCATTTCCAAGAGTGAAATGTGGTAATATTTGTGACTAATTCACTTCTTTCCATAAAATATCAGTGACCTATTGATAGGATATAGCATTTGAAAAAAGATTATGGCATCTTCTTCTGTAGCTAGGATTATACAATGTATTTGCGTAGATTTTACTCACATGTAATAATTTTCTTTATGATCAATGTAAGGTACATTGAAGGCGTCTGAAAGAATGATCCATTAAAATGAAGAATGTAAAAATGTGTTGGAAAATAGGCCTAAACCAGTTTCTAACAATAACAGGATGCATGATGAAAATACTCAAGAAGGGCAACAATACAATTCGTGTACCGGTAGTTCCCAATCATGATGAGGCATGGGGATTTTCCTTTGCGACATAATTTACTCATAAGAAAGGTAAAATCTAGAGAGGGAAGAACACAGACTCACCATGGTTGCCTCGTATATCAAGCCAAATTGTTTTCTTCAATGCATTGGTCTCTTTCAGGACATTCCAATAAGATACCCATTCCTCAAGATATTGCTGAGAGCCCATCGTATTGGCATGCTTGGCATCTGTCAAATCACCTGAAGATAAAACATTAGAAATCTTGCATGACTAAGACATGACAATATCATATCAGATGGTCTAGATAGACATCAACTATCCACCTCACTTTAATGCAGCTTTCTAAGGTACATCATTGAAACAAAAACACAAAAGGTGGACACTAAAATGACAACTCTGAACTGGAGAGGTGAAACTGACCTGTGACAAGAACAATATCTGGCTTTAATATGTCCAGATGTTTGTTGCAAAATTTCTGGAGCTGGCTGGTCCTTTCTTTGTCATAGAACTTACTGATGTGGAGATCAGATACCTTCAACAGAAAAATGCAAAATCATCAAAAGACGACAAATCATGGTCTTGGGCCTGGAGCACCCAATCCCACTAATCTGCGATCCTGATTTAGTTACCGATTCTACCATCCCCCATATCATTATAGCTTGGTCTGTAATCACAATTCGAGGCAGCCATGTCATGAGGCCTAGCTGCTACTGGTACCAAAGCAGGACTGGAAATCCCTGACACTATGACAATTAGGCCCTAGCTTCGGCCAACTCATCATCATTGATCATCCCGACATATTGCATTGGCATGATTGGCTTCATTCCAACCAACCAAGTCCAAGGCTAAAAAGGACACTTTTCATTTTGGAGATCATGAGATGATCATGATTTTTGTAGCATCAGCTAGCATAGGCCTTATCGCACCTAGCACATGGCTAATCAGCATAAAATCAGCGAAGCGGAAAAGGCCCGACCATCAGCGCCCCCGCAGTACATTCACAATGCATCGCCCTGTGCATGGCCTGCATTTTTTGTAAACAATGGCCAATAAAAGCAACTTCCAAAAGCCGGATGTGCCAAAACTAACTAGCTACGTGGGAGGCGTTATGAAGTGATTCAAATCGGTCAAATATTGACTACCGATCGTTCTCGCGATCGCAAAAAATCGATGGTTAATTCCAAAAGATTAGCACATGTCATGATGTTATCATCATGGTGGCCCTCACGTGTCAGTTATTGACCAATCAGCGTGGGGTTGCACGATAATATGATAATGTTTTGGCGTTGTTTACATGGACTAATCATCGATTTTTGGCGATCGCGAAGACGATCAGTGGTCAATAATTGATCCACTTGAATCACTTTATACCGCCGCCCACGTAGCTAGTTAGTTTAGGCACATCAGGCTTTTGGAAGTGACTTTTATTGGCCAATGTTGACAAAAAATGCACGCCATGCATAGGGCGATGCATTGTGAATGTACTGCGGGGGCGCTGATGGTTGGGCC
>NMRB01000010.1:539840-552178 GCA_002633025.1 Notospermus geniculatus | reverse complement strand
GGGGGGGGGGGGGGGGCACAGGGGAAGATAACATAGGCCTAATGATGGTGGATGAGCAATATCATCATATAGGCCTGTCTTCCCTATGGGATGAATTATAACAGGGGCAAGGATGGTGAATACCTGTCACACTGAATGACTGTCCCAGCCCCCGTCTTTTTACAGACTTTAAAACGACTGCTGAAAGCTCTCTTGCCTGAAAGGAGAGACAGTGTCCTGGGATATAGGCCTGCACAAGGAAACAAGAACAACCTGAAGCTCTTCTGGTAACTGATTTGTGTTATTTTATTGGACATAAACAAAGAGTAGGCCTATATTTCTCTAATATACACATTTATAAGAGTACAAAATATAGCCATAATCCAAATATGTGTACAAGTATCATGAGTATCATGAATATTAGCCTCACAAACACTACACAACAGTAACAGGTGATTTCATAGAAATCATAAGAACACCACAAAAGCACAAGTCCAGAAACAGTAGGTATACATGAATGATGTCACAATTTACATAGGTATGTATGTATTGGCCATTTATGTATGTTCTGAATGACATTTTCTGCTGTTTTTTGTAGCACCATTTTTAACTCATCTGGAGCCCAACACTTTCGTGACAAGATCAGCAGTATATTACCCGAGTTGTTTGGAACCTTTTGGGCAAGAGAGATTTTTCTGTCATCCATATGTTATACAGGAGTTTGCTGATCACATTTGATCATTAGTGCTGATTCGTCCTTGGTAGTAATTATCACTTAAGGAATTGAACCCGAGGCGGAGGACCTCTGTTGAGTATCCCAAACACTCGAGGGTGGAGCTAAAACGCAGTCCAAACCCGAGGCGCTTCGCCGAGGGTTTGGACGAGTTTTACGCTCCACCCGAGAGTGTTTGGGATACTCAACAGAGGTCCGACGCCGAGGGTTCAATTTCTATTCTAAAACATCTCAAACTAAAGCTAAACCATGAGAATTGGTGCGAATACAAGCCATTTATCACCCACGACCGTCCGGTTTCCCGGCCTTCTGGCACCGCGTTCAAAAATTTCATTTTCCGGCTCCGCGGATGACGCTACGTCGATGACGCGACGTCACTGTGTAACAACATGTACATCGTGCCTACATCGTGTACATCGGTGTGCAGCGCTAGGCCCAACAAGCTGCAGGAGCCGAAATGAGACAGCAGGGCGCTTTCTTCAACGGATTTTCCGCAGGATGTGTAGCTTATGATACAAAACATTCTTGGGATAGGTCAGTGAGTATAAATCTCGCCCATATTCTCTGCACCGCCTCTCNGGGGTTATCTCACCTGGTCTACTGTATCCATCGTGCCATAGGTATGAACACAGACACCATGGAGGCTGACAAGTGCAATACCATTGAAGATTCCTTGCTTGAGTAGATGAGCTAGATAAATAAAAGGAGAAATACAATAATCAGGCAGAATACAGGGACAAGGAAGGGCCTAGCGATGATCCCCCATATGGTGAAAAGGACTATACTACTGGTGGTCCTTCTTCCCCCCCCAATTTGCAAGTGGAACCAACTGCCAGAGGATGTCTTGTCACACTACCAACTGTCATTATTCAAGACGGCAGCGGCACCTGCAGCAATCTCGACAACAGCTACCTAGCCATTCATTGAGTCCGTAGCATGGAGGGCCTATAATAGGCTACAGATCCATGACGTTGGTTGGGGACCACTGCGTCAAAGGACGACGTCATGCCACATCAGCGGCGCCCACGACATAACTCTGTTGGCGTTAAATTGCAAACTTTTGAGGCTCAAATGATTGAATTCCATGGTGATTGTGGCCAGGTCCCTAAGTCTATTTTCAAACTGCTTAGACATTTAAAAACTAGAGATTCTTGACTTCTCAATGGTAGTTGAAATGTTTCAAACGGATAGATAAGTGCGAAGCAGTCGGCCTTCAAACTGGGCACACATTTTTCCCAATTTGTAAACATGGTCCCCACAGATACTGTAACGTTAGTGTAAATACGGGGACCTTCAAGTTCTCTCATTAATTATTTATCAGCTGTTTATGTTCGTTATGCCGTTAAGCACCTTTGTTCTGGCTCCAGCACATTGCATACACCATCAACAAGTTGATGGCAGAACTGAACAGGAAGATTAAGAGAAGACACTTTTCTGGACCACACTGTACAGTATTAACAGATTAAAGAGTGTGACAGTACACACTGGTACATGATCATGTATTGTATGATGTAGGCCTAGGCCTATAGGCTATATAAAATTCGATTGCCGGATTTTCTACACCGTTTCATATTCCCTTTGATATTGTAACTTCTTTCACGACACCGGCAGTTCTTTTCACACCTTTTGTGAATTCATCCCAATTCAAGTTGTCCTCGGATATAATCGATGCCATGGATGAGGACATTATCAACCAAGCACTTGTCTGAAATAAGCTCTTTTCTTGTGGGAGTCCATGAGCATGATGAGTCCCCATTCAATGTTCTATCGATCACGACAACAACAACAATGGGAGTTCTACCGCGGGAATTTTGAATGCATGCATGACGCATGGCATGGGCGAAAATTCGATGTGCCTCGATCCATCCTCCATTCTGTCACGCCAGGCTAGACCAAGCCTACCCAAATGAAAATGTTGCATCAGAATATTGTTTGCTTTTATGTCCTTGTTCTTATGTAGGTGATCTTCTTCGTTGTCAATCAATGTAAAGCAGCATGATGAGCGCAGACACAGTGACACAACAGGCCTCTGTCATCGTGGTGATCATGGTGATGTGGGTGACTTTTTTATGGGACACACTGTAGATAAGATAGCCTACACAATGGATTATGTGTACAAATGTAGTACACCGGTAGTACCGGTGTACATTTGTACACACAATCCATTGTGTAGGCTAGGCCTAGGTCCTATACGGTTTGTCCCATAAAAAAGTCACTCACATCATGATCGACATACCGGTAGCCCACTTCATGACAGAGGCCTGTGCCTAGGCCTGCCTGCCTGCCTACAGTTTAATTCAAGATTCATGCATGCATGACTACTTTGACTTGTTTAAGCCCTAGCTAGGCCTAGGCCCCAGCAGCAGGGCCGCCGTCGTAGGCCTAGGCCTAGGGGCCTAGGCCTTCTCATGTTAGCTAGCCTAGGCCTAGCCTAGGCCTACTAGGTTTAGCCTAGCATGCTAGGCCCTCGGGCTTTGGCCCAGGCCTAATCTTTCATTTTGGTTCCCTGCTGTTTAAATGAGGTGGCCTTCTTACATTTCTTAGCATGTTTTCGGTAGGCGTAGGCGTAGGCCTAGCGAAGCTAAAGCCCTATTTAGGCTATCTGCATGAATAGGCCTATAGGCCTATGTCTAGCCTAGGCCTACCGGTGGTACATGTGGTAAGGCTACTTCAATCTGAACTTTCATTCAATCCAAATCCCTGAAATAATTACCATGATTACAGGGATACGGTCATATTGATGTCAACCCCCAAGTTTCACAATCTGGAAACTCCAGGAGTGGGCAAGATATTACTGACTGGATCGAACGCAGAGAGCAAGTTGTTCAGAGTAAGTATCGTCAGACGCGGAGGCCAATCCCTTTGAATTAAAACCTTTTCCTTTTCAGAACATCTGATTTTTAGCTCACCAGGTCCGGGTGAGCTCTTACAATGGTGCGGTGTCCATCATCCGTCGTCCATTAGGGCACATTTCGTAACAGCTGGGGCTATTGATCTGTAACTTGGTACATATAGGCCTATATGTCCACCCAGGTGAGCACATGGTCCATGGACCATTTTATTGTCTCTATATTTATATCTTTGTAGGATCCATGTGCTGGACACATTAGGGCTTTGAAAAAAAGGTAAGTTGAAGAGAAGAAGAAGAGTGACTGTAGATGATGGGTTGAATGGCATACACAGTATTTTGTTCCCTCAAGGTGGAGGGACTCATCTGAAATGTGGATATTATTTATTGCTTATCATTTGCTTATTCTCTCTTGTGATTCTTCTTCAGGACTGGCAAATTTCTCTTGACACAAGATAGCTTTTTGTCCACTCATGAAGTTTATGTCAATGTATCGAGCCTTGAAAATGTAAGAACGAAAGGCAATTTTTGAATTTTTCTCCCACCCCTTAGAGTTATACACTTACCGGTAAGGTTGAACATTTGCCATGGTAATTTCCTGAAGTGGGAGTAATTCTGTACTTTTGTAAGGTGTTTTGCTATTAGGCTATTGGGATTATTCCTTCCTTAATAATAAAGTTGATTCTGGTCTGTAAATTTCAGCCCCCTCAATCCCTCAATGTCTCGGAGACCGTCTTCATTCATAACTCCTTTGTGATACGAGTTGGGGAACAGGTCTACATAATTGATGGAGATGCTGGAGGAGTACTCTCGGTACCTGATGGCTTCCCTGATTCTGGCGTTGAGCACATTCTTTCCAAATTCTGGTGTGACAACAGCTATGAGGCAGAGGTCGGTTAAATCCAATTGTGCTACATTATTAGCTGATGCAAGGAAGATGAATTGCTCACCTGCAATCTTATTCACGAAGCCTCTGTAACTTGGGAACGCAAATCCTTTGTCAGGCTAATAATAGTGAACAATAGGTTGTCAATAGTTTATGCCCTCCCGTAAGTTACGAGAGCTTTCTGAAAAACGTCTCAGGTCATGTACTTCAACTGTAAAAATTAACCTACCGGTACTGATGAGTAGTCCCTCTTCTTCTTAGAGGAAAACTTGCATATTGTTTCAATTTAATCAACAGGATAATTTTCCCACACACTTTGGGTCGTATCAAAAGGGTGTTTAAGACTAAGACGCGTGTAACTTCGTCAAATGCATGGTGGAAGTGTGTGCATTTAGTGAAGTTACACTCGTCTAAGTCTTAATCGCGCGATGATCACCCTTTTTGAATACCGGTACGGCCCTCTATTTTTAGATTGCAAATGATATTTTTGCTGCATGGTATGGGGATGAGCTCTTTATCTATGGACTGAATGGCATGAAGAGCTTCAGGAACTTCACCATTCCAAAAGATTTGTTTCATGCAATTAAACTGGAGAACATGACAGTAAGTAATTTCAGTTTGCCACCAAACAATTAAAACTCAAACCACCTCTGTCAGCCAGCCACCGACTGCTGGTATCTTGTGGGGACGAATCTCCTTGGCAGCTCCTTGCTGCTGAGATACCAGTAATGATAATGGAAACAACCCAGGACAGCATCAATTTAATGAACTGCTATTTTCTTCCCAAAAGATTTCAATCATCGATGCTGTGTTGTCCCACCTCCCTGGACCAATCCTAGGAGTTGTTGCCAAGGTAACTGGATCCAGTGAAACTAAATTAGTGGTGTTGATGTTCCAATCAAAGACACAGACCTGGAAGTTGCTGCCTCTGATGCTGGATTTGACTGAAGCCCCTCCACCACAGCAAGACTTCAAGTTATTTTTCCTGTTTGCCTCCGATGACTTCTACCTCTACAACAAGCACTCTGTGTATTTGGTATGGAACGGAGGTGAGGTTTCCTCAATAGACTTAGAACTTCGTAAAAGGTAGTGAAGTGATGATTAACCTTTCTGGGAGATCCTCTGTTTATGTTTATCAATGAATTTGATAGTCTTTGATCTTAGTCCCTTTTCTTTTTCAGGTCAATCTGTGGATCCTTTGACGTTGATGGGGGATAATTCCTCAGTACTGGCTTCTACTGATGAAATAAAGCAACTTACTGCTAGTATGTATGCACTGATTTAAGATTCCACTATTAAATGACAGTAAATTGCCTATACTGGAGGGCCTGAACTTTCAGAAACCTATACCTCAGTCATAAATATTTCTGCTCATTGCATGAAAAATGGATTGATAGCCATCAGGATAGGTAGTGAAGTGATGATAGGTAGTGAAGTGATGATTAACCTTTCTGGGAGATCCTCTTCTGTTGTATGTTTATCAATGAAATTGATAGTCTTTAATCTTAGTCCCTTTTCTTTTTCAGGTCCATCTGTGGATCCTTTGACGTTGATGGGGGATAATTCCTCAGTACTGGCTTCAACTGATGAAATAAAGCAACTTACTGCTAGTATGTAGTGCATTGATTTAAGATTCCACTATCAAATGACAGTAAATTGCCTATATACGGGTGGGCCTGAACTTTCAGAAACCTATACCTCAGAAATATTTCTGCTTATTGCATGAAAAATGGATTGATAGCCATCAGGATTAGGGCCAAGAAGCCACAAACTCATGGTGCACTGATGATGCTTTTGTTGTCTGCTACAACTCTGTTACATTATATAGGCCCCGGCCCTATGACAATGGCTTTGGTGGAAACTATTAAAGAGACACACTCCTTGACCATTGACTCATCTTTCCAGATCCATCAGGAGATGTCATCATTCTGATGACATCAAATACAGTCTTTTATGGAAAATTTGACAATCACAAGCTTATCGAGGTAAAAATCACATTAGTTAGAAAGAATTCAGAACTCTACAATTCTACAGAATTGATTTTACCATTTTGTTAGTCAGGTATTAATTTAAAGTTCATTGTTATAAGTTTTAGAGTCAATGCCCCACGTTCATACTGTGTGAAGTTCTTTATCATGTTATTCATCGCTTTTTGTATACTTTTTATTTTGTCAGCTATCTCAAAGGGATCCTGCACATCTGGATATTTTGTTCAACTTTGACCCATTGTCAAATCTATATTCTGTTGAAATTCATGACACCAATGTGACCAGGAGAAGTTATCCACTCAGACATGAGATAACCAGTGCATTATATCCCAATGTCCATTGTGCGGTAAGCTTACATTTCATAGGGGACTTGCCTGATTTGTGCAGTCAACACAAGGCCTAAATGGCCCGAGACAGACATTCTCCCTAGTTCTGGCTTTCTAAAACAAACTGAAGACTGTCCACAAAAAAGGTATTAACTAACATGAGAGGAAGACATTTGTCTTATTTGCAAATGAAATTTTCTTCCAGTATAGCCAGCTCCTTCACAACATCATTGATTTCTATGTGATTGACTTGAGAGAGAAATTGACGTTATGGGCAATGCTGGTGTACCCACAGATCAGAGGCAACCATATCGAGGTAAGCCAACCTGAAAAAGAATACAAGGCACCTCATTCAACAGAAATGTCACCTTGTTAAGGCCATCGTTACATTAGGAAGAGGTCAAATACTTGTACGGTACTGGTAATCACTCTTTTCATTGTTTCCAGCTGACTGTGTCTAAAGTCAGTCAAGATCTGGATGAGGATGGAACTCTACACCATGATGTTGATGTTAGCTATGAATTCTCAAAAGGAATGATAGCAATGAACAACACGATGACATTTTCTGTCGGAACTAGCTTCTATGGGGTTGAGAACTACAATGCTTTGAAGTAAGTTAGCTCCAATCACTGGTGCACTTTTGTGTTCTAGAACAGTTTCAGTGCCGTTGTAAGTGAACTGATGATGGCTTGAAAGTACATGTAATATGACTTACTATCATTTTGCATGAACTTGCAAATGGCTGTCATATTCCATTCCGAAACTTTAGTCTGTTTACCTCATCTGCATGAGATGTTCTTAAAATAGATTTGTTCTGTGCTTCCTTATATTTTCAGGGCCTCTCATTCAGGGACAAACAAAATTTCACTGCAGCCCCTTCATGCAAACTTTGCTTGCAAGGCCCCAGTACAATTGGTAAGAACACTCTTTGTATCAATCTTGGAGGAATTATAAATTCCTCCAAGTATCAATTAAATTTCTGGGAAGTACATGGCATAAAGAACAGATATGCACCCCTGATATTTTCTTGGCATTGAACAGTGAAAACCATTTGCTCAGAATAACAATGAATATCTTTTCAACAGACTACAATTGTTTACTCGGGTTGTCCAGAAGGACGGACGATGAAGCTGAGGAGATCAGCATTCACTGAAAACTGCACAATACCAGAGAGATATACCATTGAAAAGTAAGTGAAATCTGGAAGATTGACTGGTCCAATGTCATTGTCAGTATCAAGTTTAATATGCAGACCTAATTTGTCTTGTCCCTTTTTGTCCCCCCCCTCCCCCGCTAGCTTCGCCCCTGATAGGGGGGGGGGGGTGCATTGGTACATATACAGGTCACATGGAAATGACTATGATACCACACCAAATATTCCTTCTTTACTTTCAGGAAATACAGTATACGATCAAGGGTAGAGGAACTCGTGTATTATGACATGAGTTTGGGTTGTCTCATACAGATCCACAACAACGAGGAGTTTAAACCAATATTTGACATGTAAGTATCAGTCAGAAACATACCATGAAGCAGCGATTACATAGTTAGGTGTTACATTTTTAGGCCTTATTCAAATACATCAATATTTCCTCTTAGCTATGACAAGAACGGTGAAAGGTATCTAAGTCCGATGGATGGAAATTTCATTTTGTGGGATGAAAATGGCAGAGAGGATTTCAGCTACAAGAATACCATGCGGGAAGTTGATTGCAAGACGGAGGCTCAGACCTGGACCAAGATGAGAAAGCAGTATCCTGATATTCCTGACAGGGATGTTTGGGGACCACAGGTATTAGGGCATCTCTTTAGACCTCTATTGATGAGAAAATCCTGCACATGCCCAATGAAGGGCTTAGATGTACATACATGTATATGTACATGTAATTGAATTTCTGGCTGCAAGCAATAAGGCAAACTGAAACAACAAGGTTCATTTCTTCATGAATGTACATGTAGAACAGAATTAGCTATTACATTGAACATTTTGAGTATCTCTCCCTGATTATCATTGGTTTTTACCCTACTATTTCAGAATTATCGAGATTGTTTCATCGATGACTTGAGGTTTACTGGAGATCTTAGTCAGAAGTACCAGATTCTTAATCTCACATCGACAAATGCGATTGTCTTTGAACAGAATCATAATGCTATCTTTGTATTCAGAGCAAAAGTTGTGGATCCAAATTACAGGTATATTACATATCAGTCTTTTTGAATATTAATGACTGGTATCAAGTTTATGGCTTCGAAACATTTAAATACACTGGGTGTTGGAACTGAGACAGAGCTTGAAATACACACATGTGACCAAGAACTATGTCATGCATTTATGTATGTATTGTTCGTGATGAATGCTTCTTCTATTTTCAACAGCTTCTGCACGTACGAGGAGCGATTTGCTGTCTACGTCCATGGCTGGTTTGCAGAGGACCGAGTGCTCCCCCTAGTGATCTCGTCAACTCTATTTGGCATCTCAACCATTGTCTTTATTGCTGTATCATATACGATGTTCAAGAAGAAGATCAACGCGGAGTTGGAGATACAGAACATGAGAAAAATGACAGCGATACCACTGATTGCTTCCCTTGTTGACCAGCAGCAGTCAAGGAGGTTTAGTGTGCTTAGACCAGCAGTTTCCCGGGACATAAAAGAATCTACAATGGACCACTGAAGAACCGGACTGCAAGGTTTACAACCGACAGAAACTACATGTTATTTGAATCATTTGCTAGCCAAGTGGCATGCAAATATTCAAAATCACGTGCTTTCAATCAAGAGTGGTGGTGACCCTTGGTTTGTGAAGGTCAACCAAGAGATGTTCTTATTTGGACCTTTTCCAAGTTCTCAAGTACTCATCTACTGGTGTTCTTGTTTTTTGTTTGTCATTTTCTATTCATGTTAATTGTTTTAATTTTTCACCTTGTTTTATTATAATAAAATGTTGAAAGAATATAGAATTTTTTTCTTTTGTTTGTGACAATTCACATGACTCATGCCGTGTCAAATCCAACGCTGAGGAGAAAAATGAAATGAAGTGACCAATCATTAATTACCTATACAACTTTTTATTCCATCACCTACGCATACCAGCATATCTCTAAGTGTCTGGATGGTCGGATTCTCACCTTGGTCTACATGTGTCATTGGTCAAGTGTCATTCATTGGATTGTCAGAAAAAAACTTCATAAACAGCACAGTAGCCTATACAATGTATATGAAGAAATCCATATTTGATATTGATGTCTTATGTTGTGAGGTCCAGTCCTAGTTGGCACATTGTTATAAGACGGCTTGATCAACATGATCAAATAAATGTAAAAATATTCCCTATGCAAGGTTGTAGTATAAGTAGCAGGCTGGATTCACCGCAAAACTGAAGTACAAAACTAAAAGGCTAATGTTGCCAAAAAATACAAAGCCCTTTCTTCTATATCCACAGGGCAATGTTGGCAAAAAATACAGAGGAATTTCAAGTTAGCAGGAATGAACAGTCTCAGTTTCCACAAATCAAAGTTTCTTGAAAGGAAACTGACACATATTTCCATTGGACTACTGGTAAATCAAATTGCCAGTTTTTGTAAAAAATATGAAAGAAATGCATGGAGTGTCATCATGATATGATTTTGACTAGGTGAATAATAGACCTACGCATAGTCTCCTATACTCATCACAGCATGCATTGGCAGAGGTTTTGGAGTCATTTCATTTCAGTTTAAAGTGGTTGTTCATTACAATAAATTATATGTACTTACATTATTTCCTGGCCAAAGCATCAGGGAGCATTGCAGGTGCGGATCCGGGGGGGGGGGNGGGGGGGGGGGGGGGGGGCCCACCCGGCGTGCACAGCCCCTCCTTTTGCCAACAAATCTGTAAAATTCACCGTGAAATTATGAAATTTGGAGCAAATTATTTAAATTCACCACAGCGCCCCCTTTTTTCCGAAATCCTGGATCAGCCCCTGCATTGGGCCATTTACATCCAATGGTGTAAAAGGAAACCTAATGGATATGTTAGTCTTCCTATTCAGTTTTGATGTTACATGCACATGTACTGTTAATAACAGTACATAATAACTGTTAATAACAGTTATTGCTTACAGTATGTTGCTGCACTCAATAGCGAGATAACCTTAAAGGAAGACACCGTATATCTTCATGCCATGCCATGACATGTACCGGTACATCGCATTGATTTCTGAACACAGGAGAACCTTAGTATGGACCAATTGAGGAACATGCACTATATGACTCTTTCAGTACAAGCACTCTACACAGCTGTTCAGTGGGGCCATCACATCAAAGTGAGCATGGATGATCATGATCTTCATCTACTGGTAATCAAAGCAAAGGCCTTACTGGACGCTCTCCAACCTGCGGCGAGGAACATGGTGTGGACGTTCTGCTATCCATAATTCTTCCAGGACGTCGTCAACAGCATTCGAGTTGAATCGCTCAGCAAATGACTGAATTAGGCCAGATGCACTCGATTCATATTCCTNCAGAGTAGTTTGAGTGATGTCACGGGTTCTGAGCAGAACTCGCTGCAAGCTGTTGATGGTCATGTAAGTGCAGATCCTTCTGAGCCCGTGGTACCTGACACATCGAAGGTTACCACCCGTTCAGGAAGAATCAGTAAACCTCGAGTTAGACTTGATTTGTAAGTAACATCTGCTCTGTGAAGAGTAAATGAATTGATAGCGCCATTTGAATCGCAATACTAGGACATTTTTGAGCAGATAGCTTGGTGCAACTGAGTGTTGCTGAATTGAACTTGATTTTGACGAACAGTGATTTTGTGATGGAATATACATATGTTCATTAAGTCTATTAAGTTTCGAATGTTCAGATGTTATTTCGATAGTTTTAAGGTTGATTGTTTTAATGTTGAGTTTCATTTTATTGGGCCATTGTTTTAGACTTATGTTGTGCTATTTGTTGATGTTACTAGTCAGTTATTTCTGATGTTTATTCTTAAATATTTCGGTTCCTACAATGTTTGATCCAATGTAGAATGTGGGATTGAGAGAATTGGTTGAACCCATCATTTAGTATGGACCAACGGTGTAGGTTATGTTTTAACTGGGATTTATTTCAAATTTTGTTAATTCATTGTTGTTTCCCAGATTATACTGTAGTCATTGTAGTGTAGGCTGTCTGTAGAGTTAAAATTGGTTTCACTTGCTGCTACAGTGAATTGGTATTGAGTGCTCCCACGCTGGTATTTGGTAATTAAAGTTATACCTAGTAAAGAAACATTGTATAAGGTTTAACTGGGTTTGTTTATAACCAAGAGTGTTGTGAAATTGGTCTCTTGGTATTGGATCCTCCAATAGGTGGGAGTATGTTGAGGAACCGGCCGACAAATTGGTTGTGTATTTTATGGTTTACACTGTATGTTCATTGTGATTGTGATAAGGTTGGTGACGCGCCTAAGGTGCCGCCACCCAGTATGATTTGCCAAAATAAATCAGTTGCAACTACATTTTTATCTAGCACGGACGTGTTCGTCTTTCTTCCTTTATTCGTGTTCACGCTGCGTGGTATTACAAGTTCAATGCAAGCCTACGTACATGAGG